>PNEQ01026438.1:0-20690 GCA_003012365.1 Medauroidea extradentata | reverse complement strand
CTTAAAGGAAAGAAAATAGTTCTGATTTGTATGAATTATATTAGGACAGCATTCTCATTAAAATAAATTAAACGAAAGCTATTTTAGTCCCGAAACTTTATTAAATAGGTACTAAACACATACTTGCTACATATACATTATGAATTCCTTACATTACATTGACTTTCATTACATGCCCGAGGCCCTTGAACAGCCTTAATGTTAAATACTGTATTTCTGAATTGAAATATTGTTTTACGTTATGCTGTTCATTGGGGCTTTGTTTCTACATTTCCTATTATCTCCAAATACGCTTACACACCAAATACGTTCAGCAACAAATACTGCGGATTAATACTAATTAAAACACTGTTTAATAAAAAACGCCCTTTTCAGACTGCTGTACCTGAAAACGTACTAACCGGATGTATGTGAAACTGATATATAAACGCACATGTAACTTTGCTTCAGACTTTCCGCCAATAAAATTATACCATCGCCAATTTAAGTCCCATAGTAAAAATGGATCTGCGGGAACATTGCACACTAGTTGAGCGCTTGGCTCGTTGAGGCGATGTGGTATTTGATACGCGCTTCAAAGTCGCCTTTATGGCTTCGTCACCTCTGATCCTATAACACACAGGAGATATCGTCGCAGCTTGTAAGCAGCAAAGGCAGCAATTCGCGTGCAAGAGAGGTCTTCAGTAGCCACTGCCGTGGGCGGTTAGATTTTTTGGATTCTGTGTCGGGAATTCGGCACACGAGATTTGTCTGTGCTGTTCTTAAATATTCTAGGATTTTCGTGTTGTCTTGATTATTGAGTATTTTTTAATTATCGTTGTTGGCCGTGTGCGTATTTAGTTGTTGGCCATTAAATTCTCAAATAAAAAATGTAACGCACAGGAGGTGTCCGAAGACCGCAGGACGATCAAGAATAGATCTTACACTCTTCACAATTTTATAATTAAAAAAAAAAAATAGATCAATAGCATTTTGTAAAAGCATAAATTTTCTGTTACGGCTATACACATACTATTGTAGTCAGTCAAGACTCAAGGACCCTATCATGTTGCTTGCTGATAACTGAAAATATAATCCTCGGTTGGCCTACAGCAAACTTTCTTCAAAAAATAATTAACACGCAAAAACAATACCGAAGAACTAAAAAATATGTTTGAAATGCATTAATTTACTACAGTTGTACATAATCATGCCGGAGGAAGCCACTCTACATTTCACTGGAACGTGCTCGTAGATGTTCGAAATACAACTTTTCTGTCTGCATCTGTAGGCTACTGGGTACAATTTTTTTCAAACGCTTCAAAATATGACGATACCGTGTAAAGAGCCGGTGTAAAGTAATTTGGCACCTTAGGCGACAAAACAGAAGCGTTCAACACGGTTTTCCTTGTTCTATTTCTCCTCGCCTTAAAACCTCAGTCGGTTGTCCTTGACATTTATGCTAATAGATTAAAGTACTAGAGAAATTCTTTAATTTTACTCTGTGTATTTTCTAAACATTAAAAATAAAATGTAAAAGTTGTAATAATGTTTTAGTTTGTACGAGAAGTGGTTTGTTTTGTAGACATACGTTTCGGCAATATTTTACTGTAATGAAAAAAATTTGTGTCATAGTTTTCGTGTAATGACATGTCACAGTCCCAAATTTACATAAAATAGTTTTATGCATTGAAGGAAAACCTACCGAACTAAAATAATTCACTCTGAATTACAACTTTACAGCCTACAAAGTATCCTACTTTAAAAAAAAAAAAAAATATATATATATGTATTTTAAAAGTTTTTGAATTTTTTAAAATTTAATTTCAAACATCAGTATTTTTACGTAGGCTCCAAAAATATGTTTTTCCCCAGAGACCTTGTAACAATCCTGTATCACATAACATATTTATTCTGTGTGAATTATTTTAGTTCGGTAAGTAAGTTGGTTTTCATTTAACGCTTAAAAGTGTTTTTTTTTTATTTCGCAAAATTTGGACTTTGACATGTCATTACAAAAAATCATGAAAGTTGAAGAATAAAAAAAATAGTCATAGTGTATATCTACGCGAAACAAATTACATCTCGTATAAATATAAAAATTATTTTAAAAACTAAAACTTTCGGTGAAACGACACCTTAAATTCTGGTTTCCTTCGTGTATTAGAGTGCATTTTGTGAACGGATGTAGGGCTCTAGAAGGTTAAGTGGTTCGTTACGCGTCTAATAAATTTAGGAAGTGTGTTAACGGTTGGAAGTGTATGTTACATAGTCATATCAAAAGGATGGCAAGCAAAATTCAAATTCTGTTATGTCCAACTTCGCTTAATCAATGAGACAATATTTTTTCTTTTCTAGAAATGAATATACTTTTTAAATGTTGCTTTGTTACCTTGACAGTCTAATTTCCATGGTAACTCATGGTTACACTTATCTGTCAACATAATCGGAAAAGAATAATTCACCAAAAATTTGCAACTAACAGAAACTAATTACGTGAAATGAATTGAAAATGAATGTCGACCAAGACGTAAATGTTTATATTTTCGACTATTCAAGTTATTTAGAATTTCATTATCATTTAATTACCGGTAAGTTAAGTGCCATGATTTTTTATTTACATGGCGATTGTCATTTAATATGTTCGGAAATTAGGTTAATTGATAAAAGACGTATTTAATTATTTACGCAAAGTGTAATATTTTCTTTGCAGTACCAACTTGTGGTAAAATAGGGCCTGAAATTTCCTTTTATTAGCTTCATTATTTCAGCTAGTTCCTATAGTTCCTATCATAAAATAAGTTATTACGGCCATTGTTGGTACATTTTTTGGTCTTAAGAGTCTTAAGCTTATGTGCAGGATGTAATTTTCCACTTTTGAGGCGTACAGATGGGCGACAAGGGTCAGACTGTCACGCTCGATGAGAACAGCATCGCATCTACTCGCGGAATGCTAAACTAGTGTGCAGTGTTTTCGCAGTGTATAGCCTTGAATTTTTCTCTATGACCTAAGCGGCGACCCTGTAGTCTTGTTTGGGAATAGCATAAAGTAAACGCTAACGCATTTACGCATGCTTCAAGTTTTATGTTTTACAAATCTGGGGGGTTATTTTTTAGTTACAGCAGTTAAAAAAAATTTTAAGCCTATTTGAGGGCTCCAAAATCACGTTCCTACTAAGCAAACGGTGTTGTTTTTTTTATTAAATACAAGAGTGAGTGAGAGATTTTGGTCAGTGCTGGTGAGGGGTGACATCAGGAGGGAGTGGAGCGGCGTCGGAATGGTGGGAAGCGGGAGATCCCCGAGAAAATCCTCCGACCAGCAGCATCAGCCCGATTCCCACATGTGAAAATCCGAAGACCGATCCCGCATGGAATTGAACCCGGATCGCTTTGGTGGGAGGCGGAATGTTGGACCATTCGGTTACCGCGGCCATTATTAAGTACATGTAAGAATAATAGTTTCAAATGTATGAGTGTGTTCTCGTAGGCAAACATACTGGGATTAAGTTAAGCCATTTTGTCTAATAAAAGAATAAGTGTGACATGATACAACACCACTTTTGCAAGTGTTCATATAGGCCTTTTAATGTAGCAATGTGCTTTTTCACTGAGGAGACCAATAAGTAGAGACGTGAAAAACTCGCGTTTTCTTTTAGGCGCAAGCTATAGTTCCAGCAACTATAGGTCTGTATCACGTTCATAATTGGTCGTTGACTTACTCGACTCTTCCTGGAAGTAGCTGAGCCAATAATACAACTGTATCTGAGTACCTACAGGCCCATTCCACTGTCAGCGAGCAGCTAATAAACAGCTGTTGTCTGCTTGAGTACATATATATATATATATATATATATATATATATATATATATATATAACATACAGGTCAGGGAACCCGCGAATTTTTCCGGTCTCTAGTAACAAGGACTTTGAATTTCCCGATTTTGTGACTTTTTTTTTTTTACGTTACTTGTTCATTATCCGACAGAGAATTATTTTACAAAAAAACTTTGAGCTAATATAAGGATTATCCGAATGGATGTTTTTAACTGTTACGCGTCTTAAAGTTTTACTGTAAATCACAGACGTTCGGTATCGCACTAACTGCATTCTGATTGGTTTAGTCAAATGAGAAACGTCTTTCCACAAAGACATTCCGCCAATAACAATGAAGCTATTCCGCAGAGGTGCGCGTAAGGCACTGGAGCAAGGTGGTGCAGACATATTATCGCGATAATCAGATGTCCGTACGGCGATAGGCCAGTGTTCAAGTGAAGTATGTTCACTGGTGGTTGACAGGGCGAGGGTTCGTGGATCCGTGTCCGACAAGGTATTGGTGTCACTCGTGTTTGTTCGGATGTGTCCAGTTTGCGCCACTGTAACTGAGACTGTACTATCACTAGAGGCACGAGTATCTCGCGTATAGACTGTAGGTCAGGTTGAACGCCAATGACCTGTATATCACTGTACCTTCCGTGATTAGATGACAGCTGTTTTGACACACCTTTTGAGGTTGCAAGCTGGTAATAAATAATACAATAGTTCGTGGGGCTACCCACTTGTACGGTTAGGAGTTAATGGATATTTGACTGCGGCCAGTGTGTGTATAGGACTGAGAAGTCTAGACTGCTACCAGATTAAGGGGTATTGATCCCTACCACCTTGGATTTATCCATTTCTTCGCAATAACTTTATGTTCCAGTCGATGTATCAAAATATTTCTCACTACAGGGCTTAGATACAAACTAAATCGATTTTCTGTAATTGTTGGAATAATTATATATTCATTATTTTGCAACGGGAAACAACTGAAAAGGAAAAATTGCTTTATTTACGGGAGCGACTACAAAGGTCACGAAATTAACAAAATCAATTCCATATGGATTCCAAAAAGTGAATGTAACAATAAACTATGCCTAGAGATGATGGTTTATCGCGGGAAAACTTGACTATTTGCTAGGCTTCAACGTACGTTCAGCTTATCAAAAGATTACTGGCTTTTCCTTGTACGTGAAGCTACTGCCCTATTTGACTAAGCCAATAATAATGCCGCTATTTTAATATTTGATGCATGTTATTGGTCTATAGACAGCTACGTTGTGTCAGTTTTTTCAAGGCTATGTTGGCACAAAACATTTTCGCGATATACCATCATCTCTAACTATGCCTTGTCAGCGTGAAAAAAGTAAACCAATGTGTCTATTCCCTGAGTTATAAGAAAAAACGTAAAATCGATCTGACAGGGATCAATCCCCCTTAATACGCGAAATACTCGTGCCTCTATCACTTCAAGCAGTGGCGAAGCGCGAAGTGCTCTAGGACAAGCGATGATCAGCAGAGACTGTACAGAACTCTCAGTTGTCTGTGTAGCTATTTGACAGGTAGGAACAGGTCACCCCTCAGCCAGTAGCATGTAAGAGGCGAGCAACTAGTTCTTAGTAATAAACCTAGATCTCAGCAACACAACTGTAACCTGCTCAAAGTTCATAGTCGGATCTCATACTGCTTGCCCTGGATCACGTCCACGCTTCGTCACTGACTTCAAGTCAAATTGTCACGCTGCACATTACTTTTTTGGAGGAAGAGAGGACGCAATAATTAAAAAGTTTGAATATATATTTTAATGTCGTGAATTGTTTGGAACACTTTAGTAAGTTTCCAACTTTTCGCGAAAAAACTTTTTCTGCAGTTTGTTTTGGTACCTTACGTGCACATCTGCAGGTCTGCTTCATTTAATTTTTTTTAGTATTGACAGCGTGTCTTTGTAAAGTGATATCTCCCGTAAGACTGCGCCAATCACAGTAAGGTAACTGCAACTCCACCCGTCTGTGATTTGCCGGTAGAACTCCTTGACACGCGAGCGTTAAAACATCCAATCACTGACTATGAAGGACAAGTACAGATGTGCACCTGAGGTACAAAAACAAACTGGGGCTAAATTATTTTCGCGAAAAGTTCTTGGCCATAGCTAAGGTTAATTCTACTACAGGTTAGAAAGATCAATGTTATAAGTTTGGCACAGGGAAAATTTCTGCCACTTGAGAGCTGGTATCGCTAGTGCACCAAACTGACCAATCACAGAGCTCTCCTGAATTTTAAGTTGCATTAAGTTGATAATTTAAAACGTGAAATTGGTTTCTTTTCACTTTAAAATTAAATTTAATGGCTGATATAATTTCCAAGTTTATTTAAATTAAATTTTACTACATTTTCGTATTTATCTGGTCTTTTAGCGATTGAAGCGAAACTAGTGGCAGAAATTTTCCCTGTGCCAAGCTCTCCCATAAGAAAACGTATTTTCTTTCTAACCTGTAGTAGAATTAACACGGGGGTAGCATAAGGTCTGAAAGATGGCGGGGGGAGTGAAGCAAATAGGGGGGGAGTGGTGGCCACCAAATTTGCCAGCCGCCATACTGCTTGAACCTCAAAAGTACACATCAGACTGGTTTTTTTTTATGATAAATTAACGTATTATGCTCTTTGATTGATGTTTTAGGTTGAAAACACTATATTTTAGCCCTGTTTGCACACATCCTAACTAACATTTCCTCAATTTTTTAATTAGTCGGCCATATTGATACCAGCCATGTAAAGCGTTTGTTTGGTTACAATTAGCGGCGACATGCTCCATCTGGACCCGTCTAACATCTTTGAGAATTAACCTTACCCTAGCCACGGTCGTAGAAGAACAGGTCTGGACACTCGCCTGGATATTTGACCCCCTTGTTGTTTGGCTGTAGTTCACCAAGTTGCCGAGAATATTGTGTTTTATTGGCGCGGATGTTAGGGCGGTCGGACTAAACTCCGCCCACTTCCTTTACGCTAAGATAAACAATTTATCAAAACGTACTTTTTATCAATTTATGAAATACTTCCTTCGTTCACAAATTTAAGAAAAGGCTCCAGCAATCTTTATTTACTTTATAAATTTAACAATGGAAAAAAGTGGATGGAGTTTGAGTTCGACCGCCTGGAAAACAGCGCCAAAAAGTACGATATTCTCGGTAACTTAACGAACTACAGCCAAACAACAAAGGGGTCAAGCAAAATACATAGTTATATAGGCGAGTGACATGGGGAGAAATGTTTCAGAATTTTCATCTAACTTTTCAACAAGCTAAAAATAATTTTGTCAATGACATGTGTTAGTATAGATGTATTGTTTCAGTTCGATGTTATTTCAGCGTAACAATTATTGTCCGTCATGTGGGTTGTCTGTCGGAGGAGGGGAACTTCAGGAAACTTTGATTAAGTATTTGTTTCCCCAGTTACGTGGGCCTGCTGCAGACTGAAATAATGTAATTTGCGAAGGAAAGCGGAGGGCCAGTGACTCTCGTGGCGAGCGGCCAGATATGGCTGTGGCAGTGCGTTTGGTGGAGTTGGCTGCGGTCGTCACTGTGATCGCAGTGATCGCAGTGGCTGGCGCCATGCTGCTGTTCCTCGAGAGAGCTCTGTATATCGCTGTGATAGTGCTCACACCGGTCATCGCAATCATGCGGGTCATGATGACGTTTATCAGCCACCTATCCATCCTCTTGTTGGACGTCCTTGTCGACCTGACCCGCTTCCTCACCGACACCTTTTGGATGATGCCCGAGTTTACGGACAGGTGGACTGCACTTCCCTGATACCTTTGGCATATTCCGGCTACCTTTGTACTGTCCAAAATAAAGTGTTGTCCTCGCCAGCTCTTTGTTCTTCATTTTAGGTGGATTCACAACCACCACTTACCAAATGTGAATGCAAGAATTTAAATTCTCACGTAGTGTGCATATATGATGTAGGCCAACTTCATATGTCTCCAACACACATATACACAAAGTAGTCGTTGTGAATCCAGCTATAATTTGTACTGTAATACAAACGTGAAAAACAGTTTAATTCAGAACACACTGCAGCACATTTTATTCTATGACGTAAGTGTGACAAAAATGGTAGTGCAATGCAAACTCTGAATAGAAAGTTTTTCTATTTTAGTTTCCTTGAGGACGCGACAAAGCTTAAAATTTGAATTTAATTTTGTGCACGAATGTGGATCAAATTGGTGAGTTCGTAGTAAATTGCATTGATTTATTTAAGAGAGATTTTAATTTGTTATTAGAAGCAAAACATAACTTCTTTAAGCAAGTGTGTTATTGTGTCCTTATTTACGCATTTGGGAATGCCAGTGGGTATTTAAAATACATTATAAATATGACGCAAGCGGGGTCACTCGGAGGGGAGTTGATGTTAAGCGTGGCACATGCGACAAGGGCGTACTGTGCTACCCGACAGGTACCAGCCCATTGTGGAGAACGGGCACTCGGAGAGCACATCTTCTCAGGGGTACGTGCGGCTGACGCCCAAAGCATTATCGTAGAGTCTCTCCCGCTCGAAATCTACTCTATACTTACATAGTGGAGTTTTGGTGCTCCCCACGCCTGTAGCACTAAAGAAAGCACTCGCCAGGAGTTGGGTGCCTGGACTCCCTTACACAAAAGATACACTCAAGGAAAGAACGAGAGGTGGTGTGGGTTGAGAGGGTCCCGCTACCTTGCGGTCATGAAGCGGCAAGTCAATAATAACACGCGAGTCGATGGGGTTGTGAATTTTATTGAAAAATATCACCAGTATTCTACGTGCCAAAACGCAAGTGGCGGCGGATAAGCGGGCCCGAACCTAAGCCCGTCCGGTGGGATGCCTATTCATGAACTGGACACCGCCGACTGTGGCAACGAAAGGCAGCCGACACAGAGAGACCGTCGACGCCAGTGAGGAAGGGCCGGCGCGCTCACCAGGACCAGGTAGCAACCGAGGAGTCACGGCGCGGCAACCACTGCCCGCCGACGGAGTCGAATGCGCTTCGACGCCCGGCGTCGAGAAGACACCTGCCGACGCGATCCAACCCTGCTCTGTAGGCGCTGCGCCGCAAATGGCGGTAATAGGACTGCCTGTTCACGACAGGCCCCAAGGAAGGACCAGCGAGGTCTCTCCCCAGTTGCCACTTGACTGGGACGACAGCCAAATGCCTTCCGGACAGTCGCGACTGCCTCGCCACTGCTACTTTGACCCAGCAACTCCCGCACTGTCTGTTTCAGGCGACATTCGTTCCGACATTTGCGCACGTCGTGTTCAACGACGGCGCAATTATTGTTGTAAGGACCAATGTCCATTGTTTAGCTGGTGTTGGGGTGTGTTGCGGTGATATTACTTGGTTGATTTTCTTTAAATATTGGTGCTTTCTTTTGTGTTGACTTGCTGACCACGTGGCCACATGAACTTGTGAATATATTTACTCATTGCTGACATTCATCTCCAAAAAACAGAAGTTGTTCCACACCAATGAACATTTTCATGAACATAACACTAGAAGTAAAAACCTTTTACACATGCCTCTTGTCAACTTGACCTTAAAGCAAAAAGGTCCTTCATACACAGCTAGCAAGTTGTTCAACAAACTCCCCAGCCACCTGCATGTTTAGCTAACACAAAAATATTCAAAAAACACCTTAAAGATTTCTTGATCATTAAGGCTTTTTACACAGTCGATGAGTATTTGAGTTGATCTATGACAGTGTAGATACTTATTTAAGATATTTATTCTGGGTTAAGATTCTGTTTCTTCTCTTGCTTTTTTCTTTTCTTTTGCATGTGGAGACTATGAAGTATGCTGACGTGAGCCTATGTGCGAGCCCGAACCGACAAGAAATGTTGAAGTTTGCTCTTTTAGTGTATAATTTTAAATGTGTAACTTATGTCATTTATTCGTTTGATTGTGTATGGTAAATATGACTTGTCCGATATCTTTGTGCAAAAATGTACACAAAAAAAGATCCAAGGATGCAATAAACTAAATCTAAATCATTCGGTCCCGTCAGTATCGGGCGCATGCTGGGTGCCTTCCGAATGTGCAAGCCGTTGTTGTAAATGCTACCAATGTCACCGGTGTGTGTTGACGAACGGTCGCGATGCACGCGTGGTCTGTTGAGCGCACATCAGAGTATGCCGCTGCAGTGTGGGACCCGTACCCTAACAGCACAGGATATCCCAGGGATATCGCTTATTTGTCCCAAATGTACCAAATATGTCCCGGACATCCATAGGATATCCCAAGGATATTCTAATGGTACATCATATTTTTTATAATACATGACAAACAGAAATATGGACGTATGAATTTCAGTAATGTACATTTAAAATACAATAAAACAATTTAAAATTTTGAGAATTTTTTTTAGTATTTCCTTAAAGTATATCCATAGGATATCCCAAAAGAAGTTTCCCTGGATATCGTTTAAGTACATCCATGGGATATCCCTACTGTACACAGTAGATGTCCTGAAAATACATTAATAGGAAAATAGGTTTTGTTTTCCTTGGACACTGATGAAGCCCAATTAAATATCGCTATTCAGAGGTGCAGCGCAAAATGTGCGCTTGTGTTGCGTCGCTTTTGAATTAAATACGACAAATACGGAATGTCCCATGGATATCCAAAGGGTGATCACTGGGATGCCTCAGGGTCATCCATGGGACATCCTATGGATAATAGAGGATATCCTGCAATTCCGAAAAGGACATGCCATGGACGTCCATGGGATGGCCTTGCGCTGCTAGGGTACATCGATGTTGAAGTGCAGGAAATGGAAAAGATGTATAGAAGAGTGGCGAGTTGGGTGAAGGGTAGATAAAGAAGACAGGGGTAGTATGAAGAGGAGGAAGGTAATTTAAAACCATTTGTAATGATGAAGGAAATGGGATGGAGTACATTGAAGGACAGAAGGATAGTTGAAAGACTGATCAGGATTTAAAGAATGTGAATGGAGAGAGAGGTTGGGGAAGGTTACAACTAAGGGAGGGTATAGAGGGAGAGGAAACAACAGCCGGAAAATTGAGAGGGTGTGGAGGAGAATGGAGCGGAGTAGGCAGTCAATACTTGTGAGATCAGTAGGCCAGCGAGGGAGTGGAACGTTTTGCAGGATGACTTGGTGACGTGAAGGGAGTTGGTAGGGTTAAGGATGTTTTGAAGAGTGTTTTCTAGAGGTGTGAACGTATGACTTCACCACTGTGCGGCAGCACAGTTGTGAGCACTTATTTCTTTATTTTGTCTCTGCTATACTTTTTTTAATTGTGCTGCCCTATAATTTTCTGTGTCCCAACCCTACAATTTTCTGTTCTTCTGCTCCTTGATTATTTTTAATGTCACTGCCTCACATTTTCAATAGTCCTACCCCTATAATTTACTGTTTCCCTACCCTACAGTTTACTCCTCTACCACATTATTTTTAATGTCACTGTCTCACATTTATAGTACACCTACCCTACAATTTTCACTGCCTCTGCCCTATAATTGCCAATGCGTACCCCTGCCCAAAACATTTTGTTCCCTACCCCACAATTTCTCCAATCTTGATTGCCTTGCCAACTATCATATTTTCTTAAAATTAAGTCGTAATTATAAAGTTCCCTTTGGGAAAAAGGTTAAGCAACATATTATACTATGCCTACCATAAAAATTGTAAAGTTGCTAATTTTCTTATCCTATTTCTCATGCAGTATTCTGTACCTTTAATTACTGTCTTTCTGCACTTATGTAGTGCGGACATGTTCGCACTTAGTATTCTGAACACCTTGTAGGGTAACTTAAAACTTGACTAGTAATGACAAATTATGACAATCATCACAAGCCAATATAATAAATTGACCCTTCACGATTTTGGGCCAGTTCTCATATTTCTTCGCAAATCGCCTGGGAAAGGCAATTAATGCCCAAAAAAAACTGCTGGACGAAATCCCCGACCTAACCTAACCCGACCTAACACAACCTAAACCTATCCAAACCCGATCTAACCTAACCTAACCCGTCCTAATATAACGCGACCTAACCTAACCCTACCTAACCTAACCCGACGTAACCTAACCTAACCCGACCTAACCATGCCCGACCTAACCATGCCCGACCTAACCTAACATAACCCTACCTAACCAAACCAGACCTAACCTAACCTAATCCGACCTAACCTAACCCAACCTAACATAACCTAACCGGACCTAACCTAACCTAACACGACCTAACCTAACCCATCCTACCCAAACCCGACTTAACCTAACCCGACCTAACCTAACTTGACCTAACATTACCCGACCTAACCAAACTCGACCTAACCTAACACGACCTAACATAACACAACCTAACAAAACACGATGTAACCTAGGCCGTGTCCGAATTCACAGGTATGCACTTCTGTACTTCTACCCCTGTGTACTTCACTTGCCCCTGATCTATACTAGACGAATTCGGACGACCCTTGTTGGCCTCGTATGTTATAAATGAACTAGCCAGAAGTATTTCTGAAAACTTTCATGAAATGTTATGATTTCGTCAGTGATGAACGACTGCGTAAAAGGTAACATCAATTTTTCTTCACAAAATATTCGTGCGGAATGTAAAATTATGATATTCTATCAAATAGAAAAAGAAACATTAATGTGACATGACAAAATATGACTGCTTACGAAATCATAACCTGGTTACTAGCAGTAAGCATGATATACAATCGTTAATATAATTTATGTAATTAATACCTAAGAATTGGTTATTTGTAAAAGTTCTAGTAAATGTATTAGTTGTATGTACTTACAAACAGAGTCGATACATCAATCTAGAAGTTTGTGCTTTGTTTATCACGTTAACCTGCAAATACTAAACAACAAACTACAAAATTTTAAGATGGCGACGCATGAAGGTCTAGAGGGGCGCGAGAAGTACACACATTCGTTCCCTTGCGTACTTACGTACTTCACTTCCAATTCGGACAGCCCTTGTGATGTCACTTCCGGGGGTAGGTGCACATAAGTACATACTTCAGGCGAGTTCGGACACGGCCCTAACCCGACCTAACCTAACCCGACCTAACCTAACCCGACCTAAACTAACCCTATCTAAACTAATGTGAACTAAACTTGGTTGCACTTAGTTGCACTTTCGTGCACTAAGTTGCACTTTCATGCACTAAGTTGCACTTTCGTGCACTAAGTTGCACTTTCATGCACTAAGTTGCACTATGTTGCACTTTATTGCAATAGGTTGCACTGTTTTGCACAAAGTTGCACTTGCACTGAGTTCCTTTAGCATGCATTAAATTGACTAATAAAACTTAAATATCCCTAATTAACGTTAGCTAGTAAAACCCGACCTAACATAACCCTATATAATATAACCCTACATAACCAAACCCGAACTAACCTAACCCGACCTAACCTAACCCGACCTAAACTAACCCGGACCTACCTAATGTGAACTCCCCTAAACTTTGTTGCACTAAGTTGCACTTTCATGGACTAAGTTGCACTTTGTTGCATTAAGTTGCACATTTGTGCACTAAGTTGCACTTTGTTGCACTAAGTTGCACTCTGTTGAACTAAGTTGCACTTCCATGCACTAATTTGCACTATCTTGGACTAAGATGCACTTTTTTGCAATAACTTACACTTTCTTGCACTAAGTTGCCCTTTCTTGCACTTAGATGCACTTTGTTGTAATAAGTTGCATTTTCTTGCACTAAGTTAAACTATCATGCACTAAGTTGCACTTTCTTGCACTAACTTACACTTTCTTGCACTAAGTTGCACTTTCTGGCACTATATTGCACTTTCTTGAACTAAATTGCACTTTCTTGCACTACATTGTACTTTATTGTACTATGTTGCACTTTCTTGCACTTAGTTGCACTTTATTGCATTAGGTTGCACTCTTTTGCACAAAGTTGCACTTGCACAGAGTTCCTTTAGCATGCATTAATATGACTAATAAAACTTAAATATTCCTTATTAATGTAAGCTAGCCTAACCCGACCTAACATAAACCGATCTAGCCTAACCCGACCTAGCATAACCCTACATAACCTAACGCTACATAACCTAACCCGACCTAACCTAACTCGACCTAACCTAACTTGACCTAACCTAACCCGACCTAACCTAACCCGACCTAACCTAACCCGACCTAACCAAACGCGACCTTACCTAACCCGAACAAACCTAACCCGACCTAACCATATCCGAGATAACATAACCAGACATCGTACTATAGTAGCGACTATGCTACCGAACAATGAGGCGGTCTAATGGGAAGAGATGCTATTCTGATGTGTTTGCTCATTGTGTCTCGACAAACAATGCTGCCAACACACTCGGCTGCCTCGCTCGCATGTTGGAGGACCTGGCACGGAGGATAGTAATTAAGGGCTACATTGACGAGCTCGCCTATGGAAAAATTGCCCCTACGTGCGAACAAGCCATTAATAGCCGCGATAAATGCTTCAGAAAACAGTATTTTCAGAGCGTGTAATGTTTTCAAATACTCGATAATCCTTTTTTAATATGTGTTTTGGTTTCGTAGGAAGGCAAACTGTTTATTTATTACTGTCCAAGGTATACAATAGAAGCAATAAAATTAAGTAAAATTATACTTTACAAGATTAAAATCACCTTAGCTAACATAATTGAGTAAATATTTTAAATAATACTTGTAACATGTCATACGGTAATGAAAGTTGTCTCCACCAAGATTTTCAGGTATTCATATTCCCAAATGTAGTCCAGAAAGTAGCAACCTGAATAGCCTTGCCACTTGCTGTCTGTAACCAAGCAGTTTAAGGGCGTTTAAGTGTGGATAAATCGTAATTTTATATTTGTATAAAATAGGGTTAGATTCGTAGACACTATTTGCGAGTACATTTTCCTCTTACGAAAAAAAAATTAGCTCAGCCAGTTTTTCCATAATGTCAGTTCAAAGTCAAAATTTGCATATTTTTACTACATGCAAAACTTGAAAACCAATAAACATAATGAAATCGAAAAAAAATCACATCAAAACAACATGCCACAGTGTACAGCTTGAAACATATATAAACCCTTTACATAAACATTTTGTATCTTTAAAAAAAGTTTTAATAGTAGTAAAAAATTAGCAAATTTTAGAAATTTTTTTAAAGTACAAATATTGTTTCTAAAGGGTTTGTATATGCTTCATGCCGTAGACCGTGGCATGTAGTTTTGATGTGTTTTTTTTCCATTTCATTATGTTAACTGGTTTTCAAATTTTGCATGAAGTAAAAATATGCAAATTTTGACTTTGAACTGACATTATGGAAAAACTGGCCGAGCTAAATTTTTTTCTTAAGGGGAAATTGTACTCTCAAGTAATGTCTACAAAACTAACCCTATTTTATACAAATATAAAATTATGATTTTTCCACACCTGAACGCCCTTAAGTTGCACGGTTAACCCAGTTTTCTGCGTATTAACAAGTGAGGTGCATTATGAAGCATAATAGTTTCGATTATAAACACAATTCGAAGTCGGCTGCAACGAAGCTGAACGGCCACATAGATATGCTCTTAAATATAGGTTCTAATTGTTATACACTATTTAATCATCTGACAACAGTATGAAAATCACATTAGGATTCGTCAAGTAATCATCAGTGTCGCAGCCACAAGCTACATATTTTTATGTCTATGTGCTGTATGATGTGACCTTGGCAGTTACAATAACTAGTGTCCGGAGCGGTCGAGAGCCGACCCCCCGTGGCTCAGTTAGTTGGGGGTCCGGCCACTTGGCTCAGTGGTTAGCGCTCCTGGCTGCTGAGGCAAGGGTCCCGGGTTCGATTCCCGGCCGGGGAGGTGGCATTTACAACCACCTCCTCGGGTTCAAGACTGGGTGTTTGTGTTCGTCTGTGTGCCCAAAGACATCTTACCATTACAAACTGACAACTACACTATACACAGCTACTGGAGAAATGCATTGACAAACTTAAAGGGGGGGGAATGTTTGGTGCAGTGGCGAGGCGTCAGCCTTGCCATTGTACCAAACATAAAAAAAAAAAAAAAAAAGTTGGTTCTGCGGCCGGCTTCGGGGGGGGGGGGGGGGGTGTTCTGGGATCGATTCCCAGGTCTGGCTGGGTGTAAATTTGTGTTTGTCCATTTGGGTCTCAAAAATTGTCACTATACAAATTGTCTCACGAAAAGTACTGGGGTCACTCAAAATATGTCACATTAAAGGGGGGAATGTTTAGTGCAGTGATGATGCGGAAGCTTCCGCATCGCCACTGCACCAAACATTTTATAAAAAAAAAAAAGAGGGATCAGACCTCTCGCCTCTCACCTAGGAGACCCGGGTTCGATTCCCGGTGGGACCGGCTCCGGATTTTTCGCGTGTGGGAAACGTGGCGGATGTTCTCCGGCGGGTTTTCTCAGGGAACACCCGTTCCTCCTACCCTTGAATTCTGGAACTGCTCCACTCTCATCTCACCCACTTCGTCCATTCCCAGGGCTATCTTTACCTCGGTCTTCTCACAAATACAGTGTGACACTGCTAGAAGGCGGGAAACACATGGTGAATTTTCACTTTTTTTTTAAATCATAATAACTGCTTTTGTGAAATAAATTGAATCCTAACAGTTAACAAAACAAGTCAGGCAGTACGGCCTTTTTTGGTAGCCACTATTTACCTCCTACACTAACAGACACCAAAAGTGCATTACAGTTTTAGTTCAAGTCAATTCGGATTACCGAATTTTATAATCCTGTTAAAATAAACAGAAATATATAAAAAAAAATCTGAAACCGATATTGAAATTTCAAACGTTTAATTTCAGTACAAAATACGGTTAAATATATTTCGCCAGAAGAGAAATTTACCAGTCCGATTTCTTTTTCATTTCAGCGTGGACGTAAACGTTTTAATGTTCTTTCCTGAGTTATAAGTATTAATATGATTATTTAATTTAACACGTCTTATTTGTTAGAGGTTTACATTTCCTGGTCATTGTCTATTCCTACCCGACCTAGAACTATAGCGTACGATTTCATCATAGGTCTGCGCTAATCGGAATACTTTAATTCTTCGAGAACTTTACAGTTACACATACTTTCATCCAAGTTCACGATTTACTCCAGCATGAATTGAAATTATCTCATCCAATTTGATTTCATGTTCAGCTCGAACTGTGGGTCGATTAAATATCGCTTTTTATGGTTGCAAGGCAAAATTTGCAACTGCATTGCGTCTGCTTGCGTTGCATTGGAATTATATACTCACACACTGCAATAGAAGACCCATTTTACTTGCTCTGCACTTGTTTTGAGCTGCGTCGGTGCAGATAACCGGTGCTGATATATAATCGGAGACCTGGGTTGTTAAAAACCGTTGGCCTCGGAACTGAAATGCATGACCTTCTTACTTCAAATACCGCAACATTTATTTATTTGAGGTTTACATGTGCGGTTCATGGTTGGAACACTGTTATAAGGTCGTTCGGGATAAAGTGAACAATAAAAATAAAATATCACTAACCGTTACTGCATATAATAAAACATGACACAGAGTCCCCATACTGCTTGTATGGTTGGCAGCGAAATTATGCAATATAGTTCCCTGTATTTTCCTATTTAAATTCAACAAAACTGAAACAAAATCAATCGAAATCGACATAATTGTATTGTATATAATAACTAGTTATTTTTTTATCAAACTGTATCGATTCATACTGACTGTACATTTTATCTTACACGTGCAAATATCTAGCGATGTGTCCAGAGGGGATAGATATTTCCAGACGTCAGCCGTTACGCGCGGAAAGATACGAACTATCTGAAAGTAGAACTTTAGCAAGGCTTTTCTGAGTGCTCACTTTATCCCGAACCGTCTATAGAACGCTCGCCTCCCAACACAGCAGCCTGGGTTCGATTTCCGGCGAGGTCGATATCCAGATGTTTCCCGTGTGGATATAAGTGGCGTACGCTGCCATTGTTAGGCGGGGTTTCTCGGTGTACTCCGGTTTCCCACACTCTTCCCGTTCCGTCGCTTCTTTACTATAAGGATTTATTTTCATGTTATCCTTCATTGTTCGGTAGACTCTATGGTCGTCCAATTAGAAGTCTACCCTCGAAGTGTGACGTAACTGCCCTTGTGCCCCTCTTCGTACGATGTTTGGTTACAATTTACGTTTAATTCCTGCAGAAACAAAACTTAATGTGACCAACTTCATTACCAGTTCTGCAAGGCGGATATGTCTGTATTAGAGAAATTTCTAGAACAAAAAATAATTATGAAGCTGTAATTCTAGTTTTTCTTCTTTGATAAAATAATAATCACATAGTCCTTCTTAACACAGGCGAGGAGACAGCCACACCAATTTATTGTTTGCCGCTTAAAATGATACGATCGTACTGGATTTATTACAGGTAAATGACGCCCATGTGCCTATAGTAAACTTCTGTGCTTGTACTCTAACATTCAGTACGACAATGGACGCATGTATAAAGTAGATCGTCCCAATCGTTCTAGTAAGTTTGATGCTCAAACTGAAAATAATACCCACATAGTAGTTCAGTAGAGACAGGAATACTGTTGCCTACATGGATTGCGCCATTTGACAGTTACCACCTACCTTCTAACCTTCTACATGTCTGCGACCTTGAGGCTGGACAGTAGCCAAGCACTGCAGCATTACACTGCTCATTATAGCCTACTGTAAGTTCAAATATTCCAGCATCAAACTTATAGGAATATTGCGGAAGCTATAAAGAATAAAGACTTTGTGGAAACGGCTTGGTGGTAACTGACACAGGGTGTGTAAGCTTTCACAGCATTGGACGTGGTCAGTACTTATATGTGTGACTGAATGGCTGGACACAACCGTTTGTTTTATATGTACCTACTTGCATTTTGATGTCACAAAGTGCAGCTACGTGTTTAAGCGGAAGAATCGAATGTGACCTTTCTATTCTCTTTTGAAACCGGTTGGGGCCTGTTTCAAAAACACACTAATAATATTAGCTCTTAAATAGCAGTGAAATAAAAAGTAGCTAGCAGTGTAGAAAATTCTGTTTCATAAATAAAGTTCATGGACTACTAAACGAGTACACTGATTTTATTAGTTCAGCAGTCAGTTGACGATATAGTTCTCTGCTATTCTCTTTGTTTACATTCTTTATGTTTATCTTCGCAACTCAACTGGTAAATTATATGCTACCGTTGTGAAACATACAGTGAAATGTCTAAAAGAGAACTCATAAATAAGAAGCAGGAAATTTTTCTCAGGAAAATTTTGGAAAACAAAGATGTTTTATTTGATGCATTCTCTAGCATCATTACAAAGGATATGAAGAAAACGTGTTGGATTGGCATTCGAGATTATGCTGTAGCAATAGGCATGGTTACAAATGACAAATATTATGCCTATATTCGTGATGGTACATGGCCAAATTTAAAAAGCTTGCCATTATATGAGCTAATACAGGTTCAATGTCTGTCCTGTCAGTACATAATTGAAAACGCCACGTGTTAGCCTAAAGCATTCATTGTACTCGTACGTTTCTTCTAACAACACATAGCTTTTCCTTTCTTGAAAAGATGTAGGCCGTCTTACTATCACTTCATCATCTTCACTTCCACTAGAATCTGAGGTTTCCATTGGTCAACAAATTTAATCACACACAAACCTATGTCTGTCTATATTTACGACTTAAAACATTTATGATGATGCAGTGACTGATAAATTACAGTGCTTATAATCAGTCCAAAATACAATTTCTAGGCCCTATTTCATAAACACACTAATAATATTAGCTTCTAAATAGCAGTGAAATAAAAAGTAGCGAGTAGTGTAGACAATTTCATTTCATAAATAATGTCCATACGCTGCTAAAATAGTGCACTCATATAAGTAGTTGAAACCCTATTTCAGAAACACACTAATAATATTACTTACTAAATAACCGTGACATAAAAAATAGTTAGTAGTGTAGAAATGTCTATTTCATAAACAATTGCAACCTCTGTTAAAATATTAAACTATTATTATTAGTTTAGCAGTCAGCTGTTGTTAGATGATAGTACATCGGCTGTGTTTATAGTTGTTAAAAGCAGTAGCAAAATGAGCAAGAGGGAGCTAAAGAACCGAAAATACGAAAATTTTCTAAAAAAGATACTGGAGAACAAACATATTCTGTTTGGTCCATTTTCGAGCACGCTGACAAAGGAAGAGAAGATGTTATGTTGGACACAAATACGTGACTATGCTGTAGCAATCGGTGTAGTCACAAATGACAAAGACTACGCATATATCAGGGACAGCACTTGGCCAAACCTCAGAAACAGAACAGTGGTAAGTATACAAAGCAAAATATTTATTCCTTGAGCAAACATAAACTGTGAATGTTAATTATAAAATAATCACTACAAAATGTAACAATTTACAACATAACCTTGTTACAATGTAATATGAAGGTGTGCTTTATTTTGCAGGCAAAACTGGACAGGTCCTCAAAAACTGGAGTTGGTAGTAACGTCCACAACAAGCTGGATGTAACTGGATGTAACTGACCAACTGATTATGGAAATCATTGGCAAGTCCTCCCCTGTTTTGAGAGGACTAGGTGTGCCTGATTCCTTTGGAGACATTTAGGAGACAGAAGGGTAAAACACTGTAGAGGATGACATAACAAATGGAAACATCCAGACACCCGACTCTAGCTGTGTTTCACATGAATTAGATGTGAATTTGAGTGAAAATAAATCTGTCCCAGCTTTGGAGACTTCTAAACAACGAAGTAAGTACCAAGTTGAATTTATTTGTGTTGTTTCCTTAATAACACATACTTAAATGAGTATTAACTCATTGTAATTTGATTTGATTTTTTCTAGGTTCACGACCACTTCTGAAAA
>PNEQ01026436.1:0-22163 GCA_003012365.1 Medauroidea extradentata | reverse complement strand
AAAAAAAAAAAAAAAAAAAAAAAAAAAAAAAAAAAAAAAAAAAAAAAAAAAAAAAAAAAACCAAAGGATTTCAAAATTTTAATTTATAGTTTTCACTTCAAAATAATAAACAAAATTGACACAAATACAATAATTGGGGACAAAAGGTGTGCAACAACGGAACCCTAAGAAACCCCCTGAGATGGCTGTGCAACGTGCGCCAACAACCTATGTCATGAAGAAATTCTATGAAGTAGGTGATCAACCACAGCGTCATCGCCAGAAATCCTACACTACAGAGAAGCTTGCAACACAAGAAGTTACTCACTTCTCCAGGAGAAATTTAGTAAACTACAGTAAACTTCAGATTATCCGCACTAATGGAGGGGGCCGATGCCTCAGATAATCTAAAATCGCGGATAATCCACTTTTACTCTTTCTTATATTTCAGTAGACAGAAAAAAAGGTCAAATTCATTCCTGCAATAAAAGGCAGCAATTATTCGCAGTAGACTCTCGATTATTTGCATTAGTAATTAGGGAGTATGCACTAATATTCTAAAAACACAAATAATAAAAAAATCACTGATATCTTATTTATCCATGATAAAAATATCGTTAATCCATTTATGCGTGGTTCTAATTATTTTGCTTGTTGGAAACTACTTAAATCTTTTTCAAGTTTTTTCAAAATACGGTTGCGGGCATAACGCGTTGGTGAATATTACGCAAGTAAACACAGCGTGACTTTATGAATTACAAAATTAAAAAAAAAATTTTTTTTCAACATTTTGCCAACTATTTTAAGTTAAATATTTTGTGCGGATAATCCGCAAATCGGATAATCCGCACACGGATAGTCAAGAGTCTACTGTATTAAAATTTGCCAGAACTCAATAATTATAAAACATGCAAAAAAAATTTTATAAACAAAAATAACTAAAATTTTGCTCTGGTCAGATTTAAACCAAACAAGCCAGGGAAATAAACAAACGACTCTACTTTAAAATTTCCGACTGTATTATGTATTTAAATTTTGAAAGATGAATTTAAATTACTCATGTCCTCAATTACACAAGTAATTGAATCCTGTTGTGTCATCCCGAACACCTGATGAACCAATACTGAATCAGGCATCAGCCTGTTATTAAAGATTTAAATTTAATTAAAAAAATAATGCAGTTTACATCAATTTAAATTATGTGGGGAATTGGCTGAACACTTTCACAACCCCCAATTAATATGAAGTAGTTATTTTGTCACAAAATAATACTGAGTATTAATTTTTAGCAACACCCAATATGAAACATCTCACCAAGAACCAGAAATACGTCAATCTCCACAATAGCTCAACGTCACACAACAATAATTATATTTATGCGACACACAGCGAGCCAAAACAAACACCAAACGTCTCTCAAACCTTACATCAAGCGCAGCTGGTTGCTACAGTACTCTTTGATGAAATACAGTACCACTAAAGCGAAATAAACTAGAAACATTAAAATTATTACGTGTAGTGGACAGTCTGATATTATTGAGCCTGAACTTATTTTCTAAATACCTAATTATAAAGTTAATTCATTGCAGCATAAAACTATAATTAGTTCATGAGTGCAAACTTATACTTTTTTTTTTTTTTTTTTTTTTTTCCATTACAACAGGACATTGTTTACATACATCCCTAAGTTTTACAAACCAAAAGAATTTTACAATTTCTCGGAACTAACGATCTTACTTCCTCAAATCACTTTACACACAATGCAATTAATTAAACTGTGCTAACCGAGGCGTGGGGGGGGGGGGGCTGCCCAACAACATCACCTAGACACGTCATAATCATTCCCTTTGGAAAGACGACTAGGCACATCACAACAACTTAAACAATTACAGTGCCTATTGGAACGACGACGAGGCAGACATCATAAATACATAAATAAAAACAATTATCATGCTTTTTGGTACAGCGACGAGGCTAATTATCACAAAAACAACTAGGGTGTTGCCCTTTGGAACGCTGACGGGGCTCCGTAATCATAAACAAAATATCACAGTTACAACACAACAATATACATTCTTCACATATGCCTATCGCCTCAATTGCAGCACTCCCTTCTCTTTAAGCTCTCTGGCCATGGATGGCCACTCAAAGGTAAATACAATAAACAGACAACCTTTTTCAAGTGCACAAAATCATTACAAAAATTACCATAAACTTTCAGTTACAATAACAGACTCATCGACTTGCTGCTATGATTCAGGCATTCTTTTTTGTTTTCAAATTAAATTCAGGAA
The DNA here is from genome assembly GCA_003012365.1 of Medauroidea extradentata. Classification (NCBI taxonomy): domain Eukaryota; kingdom Metazoa; phylum Arthropoda; class Insecta; order Phasmatodea; family Phasmatidae; genus Medauroidea; species Medauroidea extradentata. The sequence goes on along the minus strand of PNEQ01026436.1, from coordinate 19,890 downwards.
GCATTAAGCTGCAGATTGTACATATTTTAAGTTAAGACAACAACTCTAGTACACAACTTCATAAATTATCAAGCTAAAGTCTGTTCACAAACACACACCTCAAATCCATAATATTAATTCAAATCTCAAACTCATTTAATGTTAGGCTAAAAGGTAAATTTCCAATTCACAGGGGTACTGCCAGAGATCTGGTGGCATTCAAAATAAAATAAAATTTCACAATTCCATGCTTAGTACACAGCAATAAATCCACACTTCCATAAATTATCCATACAATTGAATGTAAAACAAAGGAAGAGGCCGCTAGGCTATCAGTACGTACAAAAGACAGAAGCAAAAGTACTCACGTTTTAGTACTTGACAGATACACCCACAAATAGGATGACACATAATCGCGGAAGCGCGTATCGCGACGTTTCGCTGTTTAGAGCAGCTTCCTCGGGTGAAGAGAGCAGGTGGCAATAACTCTGAACTCAGACGATGGGAACTAGCTCATCAATATATCACTAAATACAGGCAACCACCAGGTCTCAATATAAGATAACATCCCCAGTCATTCAGCTTCCCACAACCACTGTACCCGTATATCCTCATTATCCTCTTCTACTTGACGCTTTTGAATCTCCCGCCTCACATCAGTTCAACCATTGGCCGCTAGGTGCATCAGCATCGGTACCCTAATCTGCAGTCTGCCATGTTTCTTTGTCTGAGGAAGATGCTCTAAGCAGCGAAATGTCGCGATACGCTCTTCCGTGATTATGTATCGTCCTATTTGTGTGTGTATCTGTCAGGTACTAAAACGTGAGTACTTGTGCTTCTGTCTTTGGTATTATACAATTAAATGTTTCATTATATCAATTTCTGATGACAGTAGTTTTAATTTTCACAAAGAAATCTTATTAATACTCCCAATTTATGATGAGCGTGGCACAGTCTCCTGATACATTTCTTTATAATATGTAAGGTTAACACAAAATTAGTATTACTATGGCTTTACAAAGAAAACAACTGTAATTACTGGCAGAACAAACACTAGAATAACACAAACACACAAAAAGAAAAAGTTACACAACAAAACCAACTTGTGGTTTTACCCAATATAAGACTTCAGCAAATACTGATTGAAACAGCCCCTGACACCCCCATCAGCTGTCACGTGTCCCAGCTCCCAGACATTTGCCCCTGCATTTCTCTAAATGATAAACGGCCCCTCGTATAACAAAAACAGTTTTTTAGTGTCCTTTAATCGAAACCATTCTTCTCACACACCCTCAACAGCACCTTGTCACCTATGTACTTTAAAATTACTGAAGCTGTTTCTTGTTGTCCTTCCCTCCTGAGGGCTGCATGTTTAAGTTTCAACCTAACTTCCTCTACGTTATCTGCTACCGAAGGCTGTACTGTATTCGGGAACTTGAATTTACTTGCTACATTGTCCCTCTGGATTTCCCCGGCTGTCGATTCTTGCGGTGAAAATCCAGTGCTAAAGTGCACATGAAAATTTAGAAAGTTGTTCACTAAAGGTACAGTTTCTATCCACTTGCTGTGTCGACTATGACAGTAGGTTCTAAGCAGCCTGCCTATCTCTTTCATGACTCTCTCACTAGGATTCCCCGGTGGATGTCTGACTGACGAATGGATGACGTTGACATTTAACCGAGCTAGTTCCCATTTCCATACATCTGCTGTAAATTGTGTTACATGATCACTCAAAACTCTTTTGGGTGTGCCAAACCTAGGAAAGTAGTCATTTATTAATTTAGTTACACAAGCTGCAGCAGTAACTTTCATTAGTGGATAGCACCAGGCAAATTTGGAAAAAACATATAATACGACAAATATGTACTGAACTCCTCCCTTTGACTTGGGTAATGGCTCATACAAATCAACTGCAAGTAAATTGTCAGGTCCTGATGGTAATATGGCCTCCCATGGCCCTTCCCAGTTCTTGTTTGGAAACTTCGCCTTCTGACACACATAACTTCTTAGTACCTGTCTCACACTCTTCTCCATCCCTGACCAGTAGTAACTGTTGTGAAGCAGCCAGAAGTTCTTTTTAGCCCCAAAGTGTCCTGTTGTTCTGTGTACATGCCAAATCAGCTGTTTTACCCAAGCCTTAGGAACACAAATTTTCCATCTCCCAACCTCTAAACTCTCCCTCCGATACAAAATGCCTCCACTCAAACAATACCAGGATAGTAACTTCTGTACCTGCGGGTCAGCCAGATCCCTACTCTCATCTTCCAACACTTCAATCACCCTCTTCCACACATCGTCTTCTCTCTGCCTGCCCCCTATGCCCTTGAACTTCTGTATCAAATCCCTGTCCTCCTCGACTTGGATCCTGGCTACCACTGGTCCTGCCCTAGGTCTTTCCTCCATTATCAAATCTTCACCATCTATTGCTGTCCTACTTGATAAAGCTACCTCTCTAGTCTACTTCCCTGTTACATACACAATGTCAATATTGAACTACTGTAAAGCTAGGCACCACCTGGTTAACCTATTTCCTATCTATTTACATTATTGGAAAAATACTAAAGAATGATGGTCTGATAAAATAATAATTTTGCTGCCTAAAATCAGATTTCTTAATATGTTCAAGCCCCAAACCACTGCTAAACACTCCATTTCAGTTACTGCATACGCCCGCTCTGCTGAATTTAAAGTCCTACTAGGTATTGTAATAAGTTTATCCTCACCCTCATCACTTTTCTGAAATAACTTAGCTCCTAGCCCATAGCTTGAAGCATCCATACTTAGGTAAAATGGGCAACATGCATGTTTTTTTGTAACTGCTGTTTTTCAACTGTTTTAGTACCAATATTATACCTGCAAAGTCTTACGGCTGGAAAATTAGTCTTAAGAAAGTTACAGCCTATTGAAGTTAGCACGATTTGAACGCCCGCCAAAACGCGCCTCGGCCGGCCGATCCCCTCGTGACGTCACTAGCCAGGCACGAGTCAGTCCGCTCCGCGTATCCGATAGAGAATGTGTACTTAGCTCGCTTCGCTCTTGAAAATGGATATAAATACGGGAAATGACATCAAATCAATTACTCCCAGAAACTGTAAATGGTGCATTGTACCACGGTGCAAGAATACATCTGAAAATGCAACAGATAAGGTATTCATTACCGTGCCAAAGGACAAGAGAAAGAAATGGTTCAAAGCAGCCAGGCGGGAGGTCAGTGACGTTTCAGAAAAATCTTGCGTTTACATTTGTGAAGAGCATTTCGATGTAGGTACAAATGTTAACATACCTGTGTTATTTTCATCACAATGTGTCGAGAGTAGTGTTACACCAGCACCGTTATCCTTTATTTTTCTTGTTGTGTTTTTGTCTTATTGATCGTCATATTGTTTCGTGATTCTTATTAAAATCACTTTGTTTACCCCGGAGTACTAAATTATAAAATTAATGTCTTTTTTATCATATACATAAAAACATTGTTGACCCACCCATAAGCTATTTAGAGGGATTTTTGCAGAAGGGAACCAACCGATAAAATTATTTATTTTGTAACAAATTAACAATCATACCAAGCTGACAGAGAAGTTTCAAAGAATATCCTTGAAAAAATTCTTAATGTAAACTCATAATATTTTGAGAGATTCAAGAGCCTAGAAAAATTGTTTATATATGTTTTACTTTTACAAACTGACAGAAAACTTTGATCTCATATAATTATCTCAGTTTAAGTTCATTGTGTATGTGTTCCTTTCTGCAGAAATCCGTCCATTTACGCTACAGTTTATCCCCGATGTTTACGTAATGTTTTAGCAACGGTAATACTAATTTGCGTCTGTGAAAATTACATTACGTGATATAACGGTACTTAAGCACTTATTTTACTGTAGGCCTAATATAAACATATTCCATAGCATTTATAAAACTGTATTTACAGGTTTTGTAGCATTCAACATCAAAATAATTTTGGGTGCCTACTTAACAGTACAGCTTCGTGAGTTATTTGTAAACACAGGCCTAAATAGTAGCCAATATTGTAAAATTGTTTGTGACCGAAGAAATATTCTTATTGTGTAACTAAGTATTTTAATAGCCTACTAAAACAACAGCTACTTGTTAAATTTAATAAGGTATATTCAATGTTATTTCATTCAACAATCAATTAAAATTATTCTCTCTTTTGTCTAGTAAAATTACTAAATTAATATACATATTAAAACCAATGTTTAACATTATGGCCTTAACAATTTACAGACACTTCGTCAGCCGTCATCTCGGAGTCGTTCCTTACCGTCACGGTGAAAATGTGTATTCATAGGCCAATTTCCTGTGCGTAGTGCAATGCATTGATCACAAAAATGTATCGCACCAAACTTGCAAGGCTTTAAATAAAACTGTTGTTCGTTTGTACAGCTTCATATTACACACTAGCATGTGAAACTAAATTATAATGTTGTTGCAAACCGGAACGACAAACAATGTTCTCAAAAGTTATTTAGCAACAAAATATATAAATGTAACATTTTCTGGCAGGTTAGTATTTTAGAACGCGATAATGCTATTAATATTAAATTTTATATACACTTAGATTGTTATTTACGCTGTACATGTACTGCTAACGATCGCGTGTGTAAAGCTTGGATACTTACCTTTGCAATTTAACTCCTCTTGTTTCCGCGCCGTCAAAGTAATTAGAGTTGAAATAATTTAATACCATGAAAGTATCAACTTGCAGTAAGTTATCCGACTGTGCTTTTACAAAACCTTTCTCCATTTCTTACAAATAAGTCTATAACGGTAGGTACGAGTTACAGCCACATTTCACAACGTGCCGGCCAACAATCATACCCGGCGCCGCGCCGGCGGAGCGAGCCGTGCCTGGTCAGTGACGTCACGCCAATGCGGGCGCGTTTCGCTGTCACGTGATAATTGCCGCATAAATAGCTACTTTTAATTCAAAGTAACTTGCTCCACACAGATTTTTATGCAAAAAACGTTGTGTAGATACTATTATAGTTGTGTTAGAATGCGCCCCTTGAAATATAGACAGTATTTATCACATCGGCATGTTGCCCATTCTTTACTGAAATCTGGGTGGTGTACTACACACTGCTCAATAAACAAATCCTTTGCTTTCTCGAAGCTATCCTGACATTCATCTGTCCAATGCCAGCTGCAATTCTTCTTTAATAAGCATAATAACAGTGCTACCAAATCTGAAAATTTCTCGGCAAATTTTCTATAGATGTTGCACTTAGCCTAAAAAACCCCTCAATTGTTTGATATTTCTAGGTACTAGAAACTCTCTAATTAGACTGTCCTTATCTGGATCTGGCCTTATACCTTCAGCACTCAATTTAAATCCTAAAAATTCTACCTCCTGCCTCAAAAACATAGATTTGGATAATTTCAAAGTAACAATCATTTTTCTAGGCCTGGCTAATAGTTGTGATAAAATTCCGAAGTGTTTGTCGAAAGTCTCACTGGCAATTAATACATCATCTATGTAGGTGTTTACCCTGGATTCCAATTCTGATCCTAAAGAAGCATCTACAGCTCGGCAAAATTCCCCGACACTGTTGGGTAAACCAGAAGGTAAAACCTTAAATTGATACGAGTGACCCTGGTACAAAAATGCAGTATACTTCCTATCATCCTTGTGTAAAGGCACCTGCCAATATCCTTTCACAAAGTCTGTGGTACTTATGTATTTAGATCCATAAAATTATGTAAACAAAGTGTCGGCTCAACTGGACTCTTGCCTATCAGGTAAAATCCTCCCCTTTAAGGCCCTTGAATCCACACACAACCTAACACTGCCATCCTTCCTCGCACACACAAAGGATTCACAAAGAGGCTGTTGCATCGTTCGATGATCCCTTTCCTCTTCATATCACAAATTTGTCTATCCACCTCATCCCTACAAGCCCAAGGTATTGGATATGTCTTCCCCTTAAATGGTGTCTCGTCAGTGACCGGTATTCTCGCTGTGTATTCAGTGGTAAGCCCAGGTTCATTGGAAAAAAACATCACAATATTCATTTAACAACTCGCCTAACCTTATCCTCTCTTCCGTCTATAAACAAAAATAGCTAAAATTTAACTGTGGTCAGTTTCAAACCAAACAAGTTAGGAAAATAAACAAACGACTCTGCTTTAAAATTCCTGACTATGTTATGTATTTAAATTTTGAAAGACGAATTTAAATTACTCATGTCCCCAATTACTGAGTAATTGAATCCTGTTGTGTCATCCCGAACACCTGGTGAACCAATACTGAATGAGGCATACAGCCTGTTATTACAGAGGCTGGGAAGTGGCTGAACACTTCAGAATATGGAGAAATAGCCTAGAGGAAGGTCGTACTACAGTCGAATAGGCATTTTCGCATCCTCCAAAACTATGAATCTATAGTAAGAGCCTCCATTTAGGCTCTAATGTGTTGACGCAAAGGCAGAGGGAGTGGGTTGTCTTAACTCGTGCGTGGTGTGGGGTTTTCAATCCGTCACTGCCACAATGTTTTGACTGATTTTCGCCACTTTGGTTTTCTTTTTAGTATTGTGACTTGTCAAGTAACAACTGTAATTCATATTTTTCTGCTGTGAATTAGATAATAATATTTCTAGACCATTTTCAACGTAATTTTTCACATTTTTTTTATAGGGTTCCTGAGAGAATATTTGTAAAATAACAGCATTGTTAAATCCGGGGTTTGTAAAATTGGTGATCTAGTGTATTCGACATTGCTGTGGGTGAATTGTAGATATTAGATCAGATTATATGTTGCACAGCTATACTTGCTTTGGATCGGAAATGTATGATCTGTGAGTGGACATTACTGTCTCGGGATTTCAAGTTTGGTGTTCAGGTAATTTTCACAGGGACCATAGCCGGTTCCAACATAAACCAACAACTCTCAAACAATAGTGCATAACTGAGGCACTGGAAAGTAGCACATCAGTACTGCATTAAATATATCAAGCCTCAACATTAGATGAAACAACATTGCCACATACAGTCTTAAACTTTTCTGTCGCACCGTAGTTTACTCTTTGGCTACTAGGTGTGCTAGCTACTTAACTCTGCTTACCATCTACAAAGTGCAGTGTACCAACATTTGTAGCTGGCCTGTGTGGTCAAATGTCACGACTATACTACAGCACGAAAATATATTTTTCCTGGCCTTGTGTTTGTTTACTCGCGTACAAGGACAATTCCGTAAGTATCTATACGTTTCTAACAAGTGAATATTATTGTAATTAGCAGCCTTTCTTGGCCCATTTCGCCCCAATCTCCAAGTGCGTTGCAGGTTTCCCAACGGTGTGTGAAGCAGGGCTAGCTGTTTAGGAGGGATGTCCCTGCTGGGGCAGATGGAGCTACACCCCTGGGAGAGTGACGTCCCTGAAGTTAGGCCGTGCGCTATTCTCCGTCCTCTGGGGTGATTGGTGGGGGACCGGGTTTCTTTTCTTAATTATGGTTTTGTGGGTAGATTTCGTAGTCACTCACATACTATCCGAAGAGCTGTCGTAGGAGCCACTGTTTTTTTCTCGCAGGTCGACCCCTTGGGCTTGGGGGATGTTCGGTCATCCGCGATCAGTTCTTGTATTCGCCTGTGCAGTAATACCGGTTGAGGCAGTGTCTTGATAGGACTAAGTGGGGAGATCTGTTGGCGATGGAGATCCCTCTGAGAAAAAACCTTATCTTCCCGCAGACGGGTCTGGGACTTCTCCTGTGCCTGAAGGGCCTTATACTGCTCGCTGAGGTCCGCTAGTGTGGGCTCGGGGTCTGGAAGTTTCCGTAAAGCGGGGATGACCCGGATAGGTGGCTGATACTTGGCCGGGAGCTGTTGTCTACGCGCAGTGGAAGCTTGCAACTTCCTTCCCTCAATGGCCTCTCGTTCCTCAGAAGTGATATGAATTTCTAGGATATGTTGCGACATGAAGGATAAACACACTTACTTAGATATTACGATATATTTAACTTTAAATCACAAGTATTTACTGTCACTGGTACAAATGGAACTTTAAAGCACAAATTATTTACAGTCATTTGAACAAAGGAAGTTTTGAGCATTAATTATTTACAGACACTTGTGCCATGAACTTAGGCCACTCTTTTGCCACCATTTACACTTATACATAGACGTGGTCACTGTACTACTGGGAGCCTCGTTTCTTTTTCTGATAGCTCCGTCCCCGGCGGAAGTCCCGGCACGTGTCGATAGGTGATAGGGCGCCTTCCCGTATATCGCGCCCATCTAGGGTGCCTAGGGTTCCCACCTCACTCTTAAGCGCGGAACAGGTATTGGGTAGGAGGGCCCACAATCCTAAGCGGAGAGCGGTAGGAGGATCGCCTAGAGAACTCGGTGGGAGCCGAGCCGTAGAACACTCTGCTTTGCATGGGCTCCTCGCCCTCCTTGTATACCCATCTGAGAGGGTGGAAGTCCTGTTAGGCGAGTGGATAGAAAATGGCCAACGGCTGTGCTGAACTTCTGCTGTTGCAGTGGTACCACTTGTGAAAATACATATTTCTCCCAATATTGCCACATGTTGCCGTAAAACCATAAATATTAATAAAAATATACACACAGAATTATTACGTACACGCTTTAGATGTTTGTACAATGTATACAATAGTTTAATTAACCTATTTTACGTCAGCTTGCTTGTAAGTACATAAAGTCGGTACATGTGGTACGTCTATGGAAGATGGCCGTGTTTACTGACAGTCTGTTGGCCGTGATTACAAAGGTAGGTGCGCAGGAAAATATATGATAAAATAATTTAGTCATACTATAATATAAACAATATTTAGGCTGACGCATTCCCATAATGTCCTGGATCTTTATAAAACTCTCCTCCTCTCAGATAATTGTTTTGTATTATGGGCCTACCTTAGGACACGTTTTGCCGCTCAGTATATAGGATGTACGTAATATTTATTCAATGTTTATTGTAATTCTAAACTCACATAGCATCACTTCCAGTGTATTATATGAATACTGTATTTACTTATAAACGCCGCCACGACAACCAACCTGCATAAGATTGACGAACTTTTCCTTGAGAGAAATGGTAGGATTGTAAATAGCCTTTATTGCTATTAGAAATATGAGTAATAGTAATATTCTGGTATTACTTTGTATATTTAATTGTTATTATGGCAAATGTTATTTGTTTTGTATTTTCGTTTTTGGAGGGAGAGAAATCCGAGCCTGTGAGAGTGGTAGGCCTGCAGCAGTAGACTCCCAATACTGCCATTTTCGTTCCACTCGCCTAACGGGACTTCCACCCCCTGGGACGGACGTATAAGGTGCCTCTCGCCCTGCAAAAATCAGTTGTCTAGGACTCAACTCCCACCAAGCTTACTAGACGCTCCCTCCTTGCGGGTTATAGACTGTGTCTGGCTACCTAAACCCTCCTACTGACACTTATGTCATTACCTGAGCGCCGAACATAATGCAATGAGCCAAACACCCTAACCGCACACGTACTTTGGGTACGCACCCTACGTACTAAGTAATCTCTGGCCGCCGTGCGGCGCAGAGTATGTTTAGCTGGAAACAGGATATCGTTGTTGCTTCCAAGGCCCCTGTATTCAGTGACCATGTTCTAAGAGTGGTGTCGTGTGTAAACCTTGTAAGTGTATTGTAGTCATAATTGTAAATTGAGTGACTAGTGTAACTTCTGAAGTGAATTCAACACCATTATTTTAACCTGAAATTACCTGCATTTTAAATCTGTTTTCTTTGTGTCAAGTGAACAAGAGTTAATGTTACATATCTCCAAAGAGGAATTTGAGTCATTAGACAACCCTCGGCAACAGGCCACAAACAAGCGTAAAAGACGTGCGCAAGCAGTAGTATCCGTACCATCGGGGATAATCCCAGCTCTCAAGAAATTACCAGTGCCAGAGCCCTCTTTGTCAGACTTGCACTGAGAGTATCAAAACCGAGCCAAGGCACCTTCGCGCCCACGCTCTCGTAAAGTGCACTTCAGAAAGATACTTCAGGACATTCAACGGTGAACTGTACCTCTTCTCAGGCCTATCAAATCACAGCATCACTCTAGCCTACTACCATGGCGGACTCTGCAGCTAATCCAGGAAGACAGACAGCTCCCAAAACCAAAAACGCCCATATCAGAGCGCATGCAGCGTCTCATCAAGCAACTGTTCTAAAAATAGGTGAGTGGTTATTCAGCCTAACCCCCATTAGAAAAGGGAAAGCAACACCCCCTCCCCTCTGTTAGGATTGGATACAGGGAACCGTGCAGGCTCAACCATCGAGGCACCACTCTGCCCGGTGCGCGACCTATGTATCACCCTCTGGAAGACTCTCACTTCCGCGCTAGCCCGGGCAAACCCCAGCTACCGTAACCGGAGGGGTTCCAAGCAAACTCATTATAATTATTATCACGACAGAGGGAGTCAGGTCAAGGCATAAATATTATATACTTACTCTGGTGATTCTGCACATGTGAGTGTTGCCAAAGAGTTTAAGGTTAGGTTAGCCACGTGGCTAAACAGCAACACTGGTTTTTTGTTAACATATTTTTGGGAGGTGAGTATACAAATATTACTAGTGCATACTCTGGGGTGCGTCAACCTCTCTTTTCTCTCTTTCTTTACATAACATTATGGATGTTACTGCAAGAATCTTATACGTTGTAGAGTTTGCCTGACTGAGAATACAGTCTGTTGCTACGTTGTTACGGTGCTTGTGTAGTACATATGTTGTGTAACGTCCAGCTGTCATCACAGCTACAGGGCAGTGTTCTGCTTCAGTATTCTGGCACTGATAACATTTCTAAACTTTCAACTTGAAACAACTTTATAACATCTTGACTATACTCTATAGATACTGTGTTAAGAATTGTATAGTTTTACTAAAAGTGTATTACACTATGCTTTCTACTACGTGCCACACTCGTACTTTATCATGAAGAATAACGAGTGTAGGTAATGTAAATAACTACGAACTTACTGATTATCTTATGCAACATTTTGTTGCACAAGTATTGCTGACATGGATAAGTGTGTTCTATGTACAGTATGTGTAATTTTTCAATACTGAATGTACCGCCGTAATGTCACAGATATATAAATTAATAAAGACAAATATTTGTAAATAAGAAAATAATTTAACACTTCTTGTAGCTAAGACGAGCTCTTGTATGTTTGTTGTTAGAATTTATTGGTTCGTGGACTTACGCCATTGATTATGTTTTGCTGATTAAACTTGTGCTGAATGATAAGTACAAATAGAACAAAAAAAAAAAAATATACAAAAAAACCTGACATAATTCCTCTGGGATTCCTTTTTTTTAATGTCTGTTTTTTTTTTGTTCGTATTGTACCTTGTCATTCAACACACGTTAGATCAGCAAAACATGAGCAATGACATATGTCTGTAAATCCGCAAACCAACAAATTCCAACGGTAAACTCCCGTTGCATTAAACATATAAAAATGTCATCTACGTATGTTGTGTTGTTATAGCGCACTGCTGCTGAACACTATAATGGCAGCATTCAAGCCAGCCTACATCGCAAGTCGCACACCACAGTTCATCGAGCTTATATCCTCGTGCAGCGAAGAAGGTACTGTAGGGATATGAGACTGTTTGTGAAGTACTGCTGTAGTCCTGGTCTAATCGCCTAGCATGTATTTGTACTTAGTGTGTCACTTGGTACCAGACAGACATAGTGTGGAAGATATAGTGCATTATGTAAGAAAGGAAGATAGCTTCTGTGTGTGAGATGATGTGCAGGTTTCTCGCAGTGCACTAGACCATCGATTTTACAAATACTGGCGGTTCCATTTATGGCATTCGTAAAATCGCTACCGTCGTAAAATTGATTGAGGCCAAATTTGCCACCTACCCCTTTACCAAATTTAAAAAATTCATTTTTTCTGCAAAGTGTATCCAATGGGATCCTGGATTTCATACCGTTTTGAGGAAAAATAAGGCAAGTTATGAATTAAAGTATAAGTTTATATCACAATAGAGGCGTCTTCCGATTAAAAGGGTACTCCTGAATGCTAAATATGACCGACCCATGTCCTGGAAAAAAAAAGAACACAGCATCAAGTTGTAGTGTGCCCAGGGGTGCCACCCTATTAAATTGTTTTGTTTTTATTTGCTTGATGATGCTATCTTAAGTCAAAGTTGCACTTTCGACATACCAGGAGCAAAGTACAACTGACCTCGGCATGGTAATGTGCATAGTTTCAATGATGTGCACTTGTCACCCTGGCTAAACCTCAGTGCTCAGCAAGACCCGAGATAACACTCAATATAAAAAATAATCCTTTTATATAATTCTTATTTCACTGTCTCTAAAGGAAGATTTTCATGTATGTTGTATGTATTAATTGAAACCCAAGTACGTAAAGCTTGCTAAACCAGCACTGTTGCTAAAACTAAGTAAATAGCATATAAAGAGTATGATTAATAGCGGTGAGCAGTGAGTCAATTGCAGTATTGGTAACTAAACAAAACTACTGCTTGGGTGCAAGAGTAAAAGAATAAGGTGCATAAATATGTTTCAATTTAACATTGTTAGTTATTGTGTGTGTAACAAAGGAATAACTGCAAGTTCCACATGAGTATTAAATTGCAAGATAAACTAATAGTGTTTGGACTCATTTGAATCAGCGTGTGATTTTATGGAATTTATTTACGCAACTTTTCTGTGTAAAATCATTGTAACTCTGTTTATTTCAATTTTCTTGATTTGTGCTCAAGAATGCTAAGGTGAGTAGTGGTCAGATGGGCTGGTAGAGGGGACAATGAGCAAAGGATGTTGGGTAATTTGTAAGGAAGTGAGCACTGAATATTTATTTTTAAAGTCTGTCATTTATTATAATATGTTTACATGTTATGGAAAACATGAGTCTAATTTGTAAATTTCTGGAACTTAAAACAATTTGAATATCTTTAGTCTTGCACCCAAAATAAATAGTTTCTCTACTGAGAATATTCCCGGAAGTACGCCATCTTGTTTTCAGTGAATCTGAGGCTGTGAACACCGTTTGGGCAGCACCTCGGCGACAATACGGCTAGGCCTCAGCCTTCTTCTATTGTTAGCTTCCATCAGGGAAACGTCGTGCTGCAGTAACTGTGCAAATGAGCAGGCGTGTAAGATGTAGCTCGGGCAGGTTGTGGCCTACGGCCACGTGCACATTATTGATGCTTAATTGAAGTCTCTATTTCTTCTGCAGAGTGTTCTTAGCAGGCAAACATGCAGCTCACCAGTAATAATTATTTTTTAATTTTCATGTTTGTGTCTTCGCCACGTGGCAGATATAATTTATGAGCATTGAAAGGCTTCTTTTTTCTTTTGGAGTAAAATGGTGCGCAATAAACCGAAGGTGTTAGAACAGAAACTTGAGTATGGATTTCTTTGAGGACGACGGCTCCCTTGTACGACATCCAGGTGCATAACCCCTGAGATAAGTGTGTGCCTCCGTTGACTATGCTATTTGTGTGACATTGGTACTGCCACAGAGTGTCTTCTCACGAATACAGTATATACCGTAGTCTGACATCCGTATTGTTTCGCATGACCAATCCATGTCACAAAAAAAGTAGAACACAAAGCATGGATGTCTATTCGTGATCGTGTAGACTGATGTTCGTAGACTTTTTGTGGAAAAATAACCTTTAAAGTTTTAAGAGATGTCGCCACTTATCAGGTTTAGAAGTAAATACAAGTGTGAGTCTTACCAAGTGCAGTTTGTGTTGAGCATGAGATTTAAGGGAGCACAAGGTAAGTATGGTTCCAGTGATCTGTCCGCTACACGACGAGTGACTGTCGATCTTGGTCAGGTATGTTCTCTGGAGTATTTGAGGGACAGATATTTTATATATAGCACTTTAGGTTCAATACTCACTCACCTGAAATAAGGTTTTGAGAAGGCGGCGCTTCTTGGCAGAGACGGTGGCAGGAGGGTGTCACTCGTTGAGTAACTTCTGGACGAGTCCTGCCTTGGGACGTAGAGGAGTTTTCAGAGGGCTTAGCAAAGGCGGCATGCTTCCGCGCATTCCCCACAGTATTTTTCGGAGGTCCGATTTAGTGGGGGAAGTTTTTGGGTGTGAGTGTTGTTGGCAGTGTTTGGGTAACGTTGGGGCCTCGCCCTGTACTAGCACTGCTGGTAGTATAACCCTACTGAGGTCTATGGTTGGATTATTGCGCTGATTGTAACGTAGTAAGGCAGCTTGTCTTTATACTTCTGCACTGCTCGAGTTGAGACATCAAGTGAAAATAAAAGATATGGATAGATGCAAGTTATTGTATATTGAAATGAACAATATACAGATTGGTGACACACTTGTCTTTACAGGCACTGAATTTACAAGTCACTGAATATACAGTATTTACACGAGTTCACTGGCTACAATTAAATACACTGTCTCCTGCTATGCAATTATTAAAGAGTTCAGAGACTTCAACTGAATAACAGTTCAGTACAGACGCTGCGAATGTTTTACTGCTCTCACTGCTACTGGGCTTTGCTCTCGCGTGGTCCTACGGAACTACCATTAGTTAACTGATTTTCTGGTTCAACAACTTCCGGAACACATAGTGCGCAGAACTGAGCTTAGTTGTGTAGAGCAAATATGGCGCGCATGGGCCAGGCTAGCTGCGTTTGCCACAGAGCACTACTTGACACTCAAGGTAGGTAAAAGTGCAAGAGTTGGGCGTGGTACAAGGAATCCACCGACTGGTGGATTTAAGGTAGGTTATCGCAGAGGGCACCTTGCGTACATCAACCCTCTGTGATGGACTGTTGTGTGTGGGGCTGTGTAGCACACCAGTCCACCTAGACCAGTGCACTAACTCGACGACCACCCGGCCAAAAAGGCAGGGATGAAACTGGAACATTTCTCTTCATCTGTAGTCAAGTACTCCGGAATGTACTGGCAGTACATTTATAGGTTACGCCGCCTTGTATACCAAATTTAGAACTTTTATAGAAATTAGCCAATTCAGAGACGTTGGTCACAAAATTATAAAGTCGACTATGATCCAAGACTGCTTGTTTGTTCGATTTTTAGTTTACATCGGCACAAAATAC
Source organism: Medauroidea extradentata (assembly GCA_003012365.1). NCBI lineage: Eukaryota > Metazoa > Arthropoda > Insecta > Phasmatodea > Phasmatidae > Medauroidea > Medauroidea extradentata. The sequence continues at coordinate 4,839 of PNEQ01026436.1, read as the reverse complement.
ACTGTCTTAACACGGTGGATCCGGTTCACAGAAAACTACAAGCAGAAACGCAGCATTACTACATCAGACAGTTAGGCGAAACAAAGTCAGAAAATATAGCACACAGTGAAATATACACACGCGGTGAAGAAGAATGAGTAGCCATCCTGGCTCTCAGCACCTAACGGCCTACACGTACGGGCGGAAACGAATTTGGTAGAGTCTAAAGATGTCAGAAAAGAAAGGTTACAGATTAGAGGCCCCGGTGCTACCCGTATATGTTATATTTCGTCTCCCGAACTTCACTTCATGAAGTATTTTTGGGCAGCAGCCCCGCGCACATCCGCTCTGGATCGCGTCATGACTTATTCTAAAACATGGCGGAGGCAAAACATTCCAGAACTAAGGGCAAAGGGACGCCACACGCCGTGCTCTCATTGGCTGGTTCTCGGTGGCGTGACCTTCGTCATTCGTTCCATTATTTAGAACCCTCTAGGGCACAATCATAAACTACGTATTAAAATAACAAACGGCGCCAAAACTCCCGTGGAAAAAACTAGAACACACACAAAAAAAAAAGCTATTGCCTCCTACCAAGGCCATCTGGCCATAACAAACAAACATTGTGCCCTATGTAGAACATTCAGGACTAAATAACTGCCTCTCTACTCTCTCCCCTTTGGAACCGAATCCACTAAAATAAAATTATAATTTGAAACATATTAGAAAATTACAATCATGTAAGATATTAATTCACCAAATAAAAACCCTTGTCCTGCAATGCTACAAGCTATGCCAATAAGTTTCGCAGTTCCGTCTGATATTTTGTGTCTGTTTATTTACGTTAAATGAAACGTTAAGCCAAATAAATAATTTTGAAAGTTGCGCACATGCAGTATGAGCCAGCAAAAATGTATTTGAAAATAAATTGAAAAATACATTAATATTGATTGTGGGATGTACATTAACTCTTTGAAAAATTCAGAAGTTTACGAATTTGTAATTGATTAACATAGTACTAAAAAAACTCGTATTTTTGCTATTACAAATTAAACATAAAATCTTAAACACCAGAGCCATATAGAGAGAAATATTAGTCTGCAATAAAAATTATTAGAAAACGACAGATTTATCTTAAACCATCCTACGCACGCGCATTGTTCCCTTAAATACTTAAGCTGTACAACTGCAGTTTCAACGTATTAAAAAAATGGTGAAAAATTAAATAAATAAAACAGCTTGAGTAAACGTACAAATTGCGTACTATTTAACTACACAATAACTTTATGTGCAAACAAAAACCCTGGAATGACATGCTTCTACATGTTTTTAACACAGCTTGCGCGACTGTAAGAATATACTAGTAATGTCAGACAGGAAGTCCTGTAATAAACAATACAAGGATTGAAATCCAGCTTACCTCTGTAATTTCCGTTGTTTTACATGTGATATGACAACGATCCAGAGAAATCGTAATTTTGACACACGTTTATATGAAAAATATAACACATGGAAAAAGTCTAATCAAGGAAAATAATTCATAATTTGATCTTAAAGAACTGTCCAATATTTCAGGCGATTTTATATGTTGTTTTATATCTCTCCACATTTAAAGCCCTGATCCCGAATTTTCACTACTTTTGCAATAGTAATTTTTTAAAATTCTATGCTAAAACAGCTATCAAAAAACTATCCTATAGTTTTATTTAAATTGGTTTTCACTATGTTACCTACTTTTTTCAACACAAAAATAATTAGGTTTCTGCTAATTACTAACTAACGAAACTTTTGTCTGTTTTATGGCTTACACATTACTTTTTTGTGTTGAAAAAATTAGAATGCATATAAAATTCCCATTAAAACTGGGGAAAAGATTATTGATTGATACTTTACTTTAGGCTTTAAAAAAATCCTTAAAAGCAGTGGCAACTCGTGATTGTGGTCTCAGCGTCATTATGTACGAACAAACTGGACAGCTATATTAAATTAGGATTTGTTAGGTAATGGACTTCCTTAAGGTCCCGCTTGCCTGGCGGTTTGCTGCTGTGCAGTGGGTTAGAAATTCTCGTTTATTTGGAAAAGTATTCTTCGTGTTCTCAATGTGCCTGCATACGAAAAAATAAACAATTTAAAGAAGCATCGTAACATATTTTCAAAACATAGCGCACATTGGAAATTCAAGTCCGTGCTCTCCAGTAAGGCTAAACAATGGCATTTTCGCGTAGTTATGAAAAATAATCTACTGATCAGATTGAAAAGAAACTACGATGAGGGCTACAGTATTCTTTGATCCATACTTATATACCTTATCAACATAATATTTTTGGAAATGTTTTATTATTAAAACATTATAAATTGTAACCTCCTCTACATTTTGTCCTCTGGTATTATCTAAACCTTCTGGCAACTGTCAAATTGTACGAATATATTATGACATATAATAACTTATTAAAGATTATGTTCCCCGTCCACATTCTAAGGACAAAGATATTATGTTATAATATTTTTTTTAAGGATATATCTTAATAAATAGTTGTTCTGATCTTACAAACAAAGTTAAAGATCAGCAAAGAAACATGAAAATATATGAAAAAAGTTACATTAAAATTCTATGTTACCCAAGTTTTGGAATGTCCTAACCCTATCATGTTGTACTCTGGAATAAGTTTACTTAAAATAAAACAAAAAAACTGTTACTTATTACTTACAAGTTTAGGCTGTTGGCCTTCTACAGTGGCAAAAAAATTTTACTTTTGTACTAAAACTTGTAACGGGTTTTTCACAGACATATACATATTTCCTTCCCTTTTCCAATTAAAAATTATGTTTATTAGTTATGTTCCTAATTTTAAAATTGTCTTTTATTTTGCCTTCATATGCACGTGGCAGGATATCTGGCCAAGACACTTGAAGACAAGTTTCATTGTACGTCATGTCGCAAATCATTTGTTTCTCAGAACGTGTGATTGGAGAATAACAATGATTTGCTTCTTTTTGTATAAATCATACACCGGGAAAGACAGAACAGTTGGTAATTTGAAAGTACCGACTGAAATGTCAGTTAAAGTAACAGATATTACTTTGTCAACTTTTACAGAGATGTATCCTCAATATTATTTTATAATTGGAATTCTAGGGCACATGATAAAATAGGTAAAAAAAGAGTAAAGACTTCGTAACCAAGTTTACTTTTGGCCCATGTCAGAAACGCAGATTGTGTGTTATAATACATTAGTTGAGAATACGTCTTAAGAAAGAATTGTTCGTGTCTTCCGAACGATACCATGGATCAACAAAGAAATCATCCCAGAAACTAAGCAATTTAATGCACTACTAGAAATAAATTAATTTTTTGTTTTGACATACACATTCCTACGCAAAATATATTTTCTTTCTAGTTATAATAGGAAGTAATTTTTTAATCTCTGCAAATATAAGTTTTGCTTGCCAACCTTTTTCACCAATCAGCAAATTATATACACACACACACATGCATGCACGCACACACGTACGTACATATACACAATCTAATATTGCTTATTTTATACAGAAAATAGTATTCATTCTTGGGCAAGAACTGTAATGGCTAATGAAATAATTTGTTCAGTTAATACTAGGTGACATGAACTGTCAGTTGTGGAAGATTGTAGAGTTCCAAACCTAATTTTTTTAAAAATTAATTGTTTTATTATTTTTATGTAGATTTTGCCGATATTTTAATAGTTATTCTGTGCTATTCGGGGCGGAGACAAATCCAACAAATCAGATATCGTTAAAATCTGTCCAGCTTATAAATGGTGTAATAAACCCAACATTGTTTAATTTGTCAATTGCGGAAGATGGCAGATTTCAAAACCTAATTTATTCAATAATTAGTTTTTTTTATTATTATTTTCTTTGAATTTTGTCGATATTTTAATAGTTGCTCTGCTATTCGGGGCGGAGAAGAAAACAACAAATCAGAGACCGCTAAAAATCTATCCAGCCGTTCTTGAGTTATAAATATGTAGTGTAACAAACCCGACTTTGTTTTTTTAATTTAGATTATAACTCGTGTTAAAACTGTGTTTAGTTTTTTTACACGTGTGAAATGCTGCAAAACTATGTGGCATGACCTAAACTATCATTATTTATGTAAGTGATAGGCCAAATATATATGGTTGTGCTGTGAACTTTCTACGGTTCACTTGGTATTAAAAACACCGGTCTAAGTTGCGAGATGTCCTAGGGTCGAACACTGGCTTGGGCATGGATGTTATGTTTCCACTTCACTCTCATTGGCTCTTACGACTGCCGTCTACTCCTACTCCAGGGCAAAAAACAGCCATTTTACTAACATTCGTAACATTAAATTAAGTAATGGATGCCAGTGAAACTTTGGTATTCATATCTATACATCCCGTAAATCAGTTACAAGGTATTAGAATTTGAAATAAATGAATAAAAATTTGCTATCGAATATATTATAATTTTATTTCCAGATTCTGATTACTAGCAACTGATTTATAGCAAGCAGATATATGTATAGATCCGATATTATGGACATACGCCATTGCTTGCGAATGTTGCCGTCTTGCAGAAAACATCCACAATAAAACGAAAAACAACAACAAAAACCAACAAAGAAAAGTCGAGCGTTAGCTGTTGTCAACAAACAAAATAATAACATACATACAGTCCTAGAGAGGGACATAGTCGTAGTCACAAAGTGGAACAGATAAAAAACAAACAACAAAAAAATTCAAAAAAATTCCAAAAAATTAATTCCTAGCTGGAATATAGTCGTGTGATGAAAGACGACACAACAAAAACGAACGAGAATACAGAAAAGAGACTTATGAAAACAGGTAACAGACAGAC
>PNEQ01026435.1:10754-22264 GCA_003012365.1 Medauroidea extradentata | reverse complement strand
ACTTATGACGTTTTACATTCTTATTGGCCGGCATGAAACACTTGGCGTAGGAAACTCAGAGATGACCACCTTTAACGCCATGCCAAGCAAGTTACGCCCCGTAAGTCATGCCAAGTATTCATTGTGAACGCCACCATTCGTATCACAGATATTCACTTTCTTATGCTATGTTTTTTACTTGCGCCATGTCGATTGTGAAAGAACAATGCTATGCTGTAAGTTTGGCACAGGAAAAAATTCTGCCGCTTGAGCGCGCGCTGGTGTCGGTAATGGATGCAAACTAGCCAATCACGCTTCCCTGAATTTTAAGTTACATTAAGTTGATTATTTAAAACGTGAAATTGGTTTCTTTTCACTTTAAAATGAATTTAAATGACTTCTGTCATTTACAAGCCTGTTTAAATGTTATTTTACTACAGTTTTATATTTATCTGGTCCCTTAGCGATTGTAGCGAAACTAGCGGCAAAAATTTTCAATGTGCCAAACCCTTCCAATAAAAAAAATACGTTTTCTTCCTAACCTGTAATATAATTAACCTTACTTGCAGGCTCAACATAGCGATCGAACACACCTGAGTTGAGTACGTACGTGACTGAACAAAGCTACCCACCCAGCAGCCTGCATAAGACCAACAACCGAAGGCGGGAAACTGTTTGATGCTGCGCCTGCCATCTGTCGGCGGACGGCGGAGTTACTTGCAAGGGACGCCTGCGCTCCACGCATCACGAGACGGCAATACGCGCGGCGGGTCGCCTCATCACAATGGGCGCATTTAACCAGGGGCGTCATTTCAGGTTTTTCCAGGGGGGGAGGGCAAGATTTTGTTTTCTAACGACAGTGACCTTGTTGCATCTTTTTTGTTAATTAAGCATGTATAAATTAGATACTTTAATAATAAAACTTCAGTTTTATGTCCTGAAGTTAGCATTATTTACAATAAAAAATACAAAAAAAAATTTATACACAAAAATTCCAAATCCAGGGGGGCATTTGCCCCCCCCCCCCTGTAGCCCCAAATGACGCCCCTGCATTTAACGATTTAATTGTTCACAAGCTGTTTGCAAGCGTTTTCGGAAACTTTTTGCATGTACAAGAGATCACTGAAATGCAATAGTCCAGTGAATATATAGGCCTCTACAATAACAGAATTTCAAAAATACTCGCGTTTTGATTTTAAAAAAAATTTACATCCGTAAACCTCTCGCTCAGAGGGTTTCGGTCAGTAAAATTACTACCATGTTAAAAATTATAAAAATGACAGTTTTCCATATTTGTAGATTTTGTGGTTTCAAGTCCTTATTTTTCTATAAAAAAACAGTTTTTAATTTTTTTACACGAAAGTAAAGCGTACTACCGCATAGTTCTATATAAATAAACGTCCGCTGTTAAAATATCTACTGGACGAAAAATCTCATCGAATTTTGATGAGTAGCAGCTTTTATTGAAAATATAGTTACCTGTTTAAACACTTCAAGCTGAAATTTTGCGCTGCCGAGGCTGAATCAATATAACCGCCCTAAAGAATCATAAATAAGAGGCGGTTATATTAAGCCACGAGGTTAACATGTGTAGGACAAAATGTTAGCTTGAAGCGTTCAAACAGTAATCCGAGTTGGGTTTTCAATCGTCTAGAAAGTCATGAGAACCTGTATTGCTTGCCGGTTTTTATATACAACAACCTGGTGATCTGGCAAACCTGGTCACGTGACTGAAAACCTATCTAATACCAGCGAGTTTCCTAATACAGCCACTAAGACGTACACATGGGCAAAACAATGTTGATAAACGTATTCATTTCCAAAATAACTTTGTTTATAATATGTGATCGACTTAAATGTGTAACACTGATATTTTCCAAAGTGCAAAGCAATGTTATTGAAAAAAATACAATTTCAACATATCAATTTTTTTTTAATCAGGGCCATGGCACACTTGCAAGTAAAATTGAACGGAAGTTAAAGATTTAAAACTATAAAGAACTCACAATGAGCATGTCTCACAAATTTCACAGCGAACATTTTAGTAATCTGCATGGAGAAACTAGCCCATGAGCGGTGAAATTTTTAAGTCTGGAAATTATTTTAGGTAGTTATAGCCATTAGAAAATCTTACATTCGAAACGCCCGCGAAAACAGTTCGTCATAGCCTAATATGGCTGCCGCTGTGACGTCATCAGCCAGCACACTAGCATACACTTCAAGGGCGTCATTTCAGGTTTTTCTTGGGGAAGGGGGTTGAGAGGCAAGATTTTTTTTTTTCGGCAACCGTGACCTTGTTGCATCTTCTTTTATTAATTAAGCATGTATAAATTAGAAACTTTAATAATAAAACTTCAGTTTCAAGTGTTTGAGTTAGCATTATTTAAATAACAATATACAAAAAATAAATTTTATGCACTTAAAATTCTAAATTCAGGGGAAGGGGTATGCCCCCCTGCCCCCCCCCCCTAAATGACGCCCCTGATACACTTGACGGGTTTGAAGTTATATTTATGGTCGGACATATGTCTTATTTATTTAAATTATGTTTTGGGCAAATGTGCATTGCATACATATTTATTCTGTTCGCAAACCACATTAGCAGTCTGATATCTTGTACAAAACTAACAACGAGACGGTTTAGGACAGCAGCGTTATTTCAGGTTTTTCTTGGGGGGGGGGGGGGTGGCAAGATTTTTTTCCGGCGACAGTGACCTTGATGCATCTTTTTTTTATTAATTAAGCATGTAGGAAAATAGAAACTTTAATAATAAAACTTCAGTTATATGTGCTTAAGTTGGCATTATTTAAATAACAGAATATAAACATTATATTTTATACATATAAAATTCTAAATCTAGGGGGGGGCATTAGCCCACCCCCCGCCCTGCCCCCTTAAATGACGCCCCTGGTTTAGGATAACACACCTAGACATTAATGTTTGTGAGCCATATAAGATGGTTGCCGCAAAAACAGCTTTAAGTGAAAAATAATTTAGTGATTAAATTATTTAATGTCGTGTTCTGTATCCATTTACTGTAAATGATACTTAACAAAACATTTGGCGAGAGTTGCTCTGAAAGTGAGAGATTTTGGTCACCGCTCAAGAGTTAGTGGACCTGACGCGTGAGATGTGCTGTAGCATGGTACGGTAAGTATTTTTTCTTGTATAGCTATTAAAACTGTCGCCAATGTGTTTGCGAAAATAAGACACGCGTAAAACTGTGTCTCTGTGATTTTAAAAATGCCGTCCGATAATAATAATAATAAAAAAAAATTTTTTTCAACCATCTCAGAAACGCTAGAAATTACTTTTTCACACTTTTGTAGCTGAGAAAATATCAACCGTAATCGAAAAAACAAAATCATAGAAACCTGCGTTGGACTTTGCCAAATACTTTTCACAAAATAACAGGGTCATCGCTTGAAGTCCAATTGAGAAACAGTTACTACGTAAACAGTGCACACTAAGTTTAGTCACGCCTAGAGGCTATAAGGTGTTACATTCGACATATCGCCTTCCTCGTTTCCATGCCGCTAACGTAAAAAATATATATATATATCTAGCGTCCACTAACTCCCAACCTCCCAACCTGCCCTTCAAGTGCACTGCAGCGAGTTACGACTAACTATTCTCTTTTTTAACGCACATTATATTTGTCTCTACAAAACTGACATAATTTTGTACTCGAATAAAATTATTAATTTCACACTTGAGCAGCCTTAACTTCGTGTCGTCATTCGGGGTTCTGCTGACAACTACACTGTAAAATTTAATTGTTAACTTATCATACCGATGTATAGGAGTGTTAACAAAGTAGGCGTGGTAAAATGATTTCCCATACATACATCAATGGTAGCAATCCTGAACATTTGTAGGAATCGGTCAAATGTATACTGACGTTACCAGATGCATATAGTAACAATGCTCAACACTTGCTCCGGTTACAAGCTGAAGAATGGCAAGTGTCCCACACTGTGCATACGTTAATTACTTCCATTCGTACTTACGAAGTATATTTACAGTGTACGTGCGTCCAGTTCCGGAGTCTGTGAAATGACGGGTGCAATGTCTTGCCCTAGAGTACCTTTACAATGAAAGTAGTGAAAGGAAAATATCGCTAGCTCAGTGACCCACGTGTTAGAATCTACTCTCCAATGAGTCGCAAGTAATTGTCAATCGGTTGGACTTGACTATATACATGACAGTGGAGTTTAACATGCATGTCATTCAACTCACGAGATATTCCTTTCTCTAACTATCTTAATTTAAACCATGTCAGGACGATGTATTTTACCAGGGCTGGGACCTTATTTCTTCCCAGTTTCGTTTACAACCCAGAAGTCCTTCAATAACCTGTAAAAGTCGTGGCCCATTAGCAACATTACGTTAGTTTGTGAGTCAAGCCTAAACAAACATTAATTTAACGAAAAATTCTGGTGTCTACGCACATGTCGCCGGCCTCGGCAAATGGCTAATTTTCCAATTTCGTCGGTAACTGGCAGGGCACGTGCCGCGCATGCGCCGCTGGGGAACGGTACATTGACGGGAGGTGGGCGGAGAGGGGGTATAAACTCTCGACAATTACGTTCCCCGCTGTCCTAGGACTGCCCCGTGACTCCTTGACGACGTGGGGGGGGGGGGGAGTCAATGAAGCAGAACGGGTCAAGATTGGCCAGCTGGACGCCCGCGCCGGCAATCCATCCTCCTCGGAGCGCCCGCAATTAACACTGCTTGTGTTGACGGCTCGAGAGTAATCAACTTAACAGGGGGCGAGAGGTGGCGATAATGGTCGACCTACACGCGAGAGTCTAGTACCCTCTCGACCCGTGAGCATGTATCGCGTCGCCACCAAGTAAACTATAGTTCTGTCCAGATAATAGCCACGTGTATCCCGCCTTCTGGCCCGAAGAAAGGATGAGGTTAGATTATCAGCGACGGAACGAGAATGGTGGAGGAAACAAGAGCGCTCCGACAAAAACCCGCTGGGTAATGACAACGTCCACCACGTTTCCCACATAAGAAAAAATCTGGCCAGGACTTACTAGGAAGTGAACCCGGATCGCCTAGGTGGGAGGCGAGAGGTCTAACCCCTCGACAACCACGGCTGCCGGACGATGGCCCACCACCAACGACTAGACTTGGCCAGGTTGTATTCTTTATTTATTGTAGAGAGCTATGACGTACCTGAACGTCTTGGTGTAAACAGTAATTTTCAGGGTTGATACGTGTTCCATGTGTGCTATGAGGATTGTTAGATAAAAGAGAATAACTGGTGCCGTTGTCTGAATATAACTCTTTAATTTTACTTATGAGACCTCCATCCTAAGCGAGCCCATATGAGTCTTGCATTCGAAAATGTTGTAACATTATTTTTATAATTTTTCCGAATGTTGTTCAATTTGTAGATTATTGCTAGAGATGATATGATGGCATATCGCGAAAATCTTTTGTGCCAACGTACCCTTGAAATCGCTATAGTTTATTGCAACACATATGATTGGGTGATGTACGTCTGCCACAACGTAGTTGTCTTCCGACCAATAGGCATCAGCTATTAATAGCGGTATTCTTATTGGCTTAGTCAAATAGGGTAACAGCTGCACGTACAAGAGAAAGCCAGTAATTTTCTTGTAAGCTGAACGTCCGTTGGAACCCAGCAAACAGTCAAGTTTTTCCGCGATAAACCATCATCTGCAATTATTGCTTACAGTGACATTTGTACAGTAAAAATATTCTTCTGTTATGTAAGCTGAAATCACAACCAATACTTAACGAACTTTGGCACGCATGTGTGAAAGTAGAAACTCTGAACGTGCATACAAGCATTCAAATCCCTCTTTCGATAATCCTAAGAAGTAAGGCTTAGTTAAATTGTTATGGTTTTCAAATTCTTCCTTTGTTTGTCGTGAATTATTTTATTTTCTTCTTTCCAGAGCTATTAATGTATCATAAATAGAGGCAATGATTTTTGGTGTAAAGAATTATGCAACATTTTGTTTCAGTGCCTCGCGTGCACATCTGCAGCTCAGCTTCATGGTCAGTGATTGGCTGTGTTTAACTCTCAACATATTTGGTATCTACCCTCAAATCACAGACTGTGGTGTAGCAGTGACGTTATTCTCATTGGCTCAGTCAAATGAGTGACGCCTCTACACTAATGTACGCTGACAATAACTACGTACCAGAGCTGTAGATGTGCACGCGAGACATTGAAACAACATGTTGCATAATTATTTTCACCAAAAAGCATTGCCTCTAATCATAAATTACTACCAACAATTTTTCCACAAACAAAAATAACTTTCGTGCACTCTGGTTTCTGTGGTGATGTGAATTCAGTCCTAAAAACCTCACGTACGTTAAGTATTGTTGTGAATCCGGCTTGACCCATAGTAAGAACTGTCTTACTAGAGAAATAAGATATTCTGCAGCGGTAATAGACACTACGTGGTATTAAACACACACACTAATATTATTCGCGGCAAAAATTAAAATAAAAAAATGTTAAATATGCCATATGTTTATCCCACTTTCTGACAGTCAGTCTGCTGGTGTTCATCAGATAGTTCGTGTGCCGGAAGACGGGAACAGATATACCAGCTCCCGAAACGTCGCATCTGTTGTCGTTGAAGGGAGCTTACTATTATCGTCTGTGTTATTTTTTTTTGTCTACAACAACCATCTCTGTTGCAGTGCTCATTTGTATTGTCCTCGTCCATCACTGTTGCCATTGTCATGCATCTGGTTTGGTTCTTGTCTGTTTGAATTTTCCTTTTTCTTTTTGTCTTTTTTCTTTCTTTTTTTCTTCTATTATGTACCGACTGTATTAGTATTTCGAAATTAATTGTACGTGTTTTTAGTACAATTTCGGGCTTCATAGTTTTTTTTTGTCTTTAGTCATTTTACGTCAGTCTAGGTTTTCTGCGATTCGGAAACATTCGCACTAGCAATGACGTAACTTATATCCAAAAACCATTTATTTAGTTTGTCATTTAACACCAATCGCAAATGTGACTTTTAAATGAGGCGAGAGGCTGCACTGATCGGGAGAGAAATGAAACTACACAAGGCTTTGAAAATAATTAAAAAAAAAAAAAAAAAATGCTAGCGATTGTTCGTGGAAATGGTCGCATTATTTTACCCCTGTCTCCACGATGCAGACGAGGGGCATCCCTAATTCATCTCCGAGTAAACAAATGTTATATATTCTGTTTTGGAGTTAAGTAAGGACACATTACAAACTGTTTATAGCTCTTTCATAGATCTGGAAGCCTTTGATTCTAGTCTCAATCGAAAGGTTCAGGGCCACGTTCGGTAGTTTTACAATAATTTTGAAATACTGGTTTTAAAATAGCATAATTTTCATATTGAAGAATTCCTACATTGTTTTGTCACTCATATATCGTAATGCGAGTCTTTTTTTTTTTTTAATAATAAATACTAATATTTTTTCAGATTTTTACATCCAAAGTATAAACAATTTTGATGTGAAAATAGGCCAGAATCAAGTAAAATAAAAGTTTACGAATGAACAACGTACTATTTTGCAAAACGACTACACATATAATTGTGCATCGTATGAATACTCTAAGTCTTGAATTTTTTTCAACGTATTTGGTTAAAAAACGTTTTGAGTTTTTTTGTACCAACGTGAAAAAAAAATACCAGCCATGGCTTTAACTACCAAACAGGCTTGTAAATACCATCATGGCTCGTTACACGTACCGCCAATTTAATATTGTCATTAGTCTCGTAATATTGATGCGATGACCTTTCGCAAGGATCCTGACCACGCATTACGTTACTTCGCATTCTCCGAGTCATCTTCAGTTTTACTAGCCGTTTGCAGCGTCATAGTCCACTCATAACAGCAATTTTTCACTTGCTTCGCCAACCCTGACGTGGAGTGTGTAAAGTCTACACTTCATTGGCTAAGACGCGGCACTGTTGCTCAAAGGACTAACCTCCACAGCACACGAGGAGGGAACTAAGAAGTGACGGGTTATTTGTATGACCGCTGTACTCGCTTTCTCTCATTTAATTCGTTACACAAACGTTCCACGAACTTTCGTCAAACTATCCACTTCGCGCTAGAGGGATAGACCATTTGTCTCGTCCGCAACCACTCTGGTTTGTTAAGAAATGCCGATTTACAATTTTTTTATTGAAATTTACGCTTCGTGGATAGCGAGCGCATTAGAGACGGTTACATACAACTTTACGCAAGGATAGAAATTGGGAGAGGAATTGGCCATTGCCTATGTTAATGAGTGTGTCAGGAAACAGTCAAAGCACCATGATCGAAGCTCAATTCTTCATTCTCGAAAGGTGCCAACGACAGCATTCCAGTTGTCTAGGGCATGCATAAATCTCTGGTTTCGATACACAATGAAAATTCAAACTAGATTTCCTATAAATGTCCCTTGTTTAAAATCAGGTAACGAGGTTCCCTACTCAAATCCCGGTGACTGCGCAAGCTGTTTTCAAATGTACGTACAAATTACGTTATTAGTTAGCGTGGTCAACTGGCTACTAGCATTAAAGTTGTTCTAGTATCTCTACTCAAATTAAAATTTTATGTAGGTCCTTTAAGCCCCCGTTGATCTTTCATTTATTTCAAACAATTGCAAATAACTCTAATATTTTTAACAAAATGCTTTGAAAAACTTTGAGATTGTGCACAGTCATACGATACACAATTTTGCCAGAGAGTTTTTTAAAATAAAGAACCGCTTGCTTGTAAAAAAATTATTTTGCTTCAATTTGGCTTATTTTGAAAACAAAATATGTGATAAATCAGGGGCAAAAATCTAAAAATCTGTTTGGTGTATTGCAACAGAAAAATTAAGATATCAACGATGATATATAAGTGTTAAAACAGTAAGACTGACTTTTTGATGTTTGTATTAATTTGCGTTGAAAAAAATATTTTCGGAACCACTGAAAAACTAACCTAAAGTTTAAAATGCCGTGACATTTATTCTAATTTAAGCTCTTTAATTTTTCTGAGTTGTTAAGTTCTCATGTACATTTTTTTAAAACTAAAGAACCACATCAAAGTTTCAAACATACAGGTTGGGCCAATCCTTCTTTGAACCTTAAACTGTGCGTGGTGAAACACTCGCCTCACATCTGGGATGGCCTGTGTTAGATATCCTGCGCGGCTATTCTGAATTTCAGTTTTCAAATGTGTTCAGTAATTACTCCAGGTAAATGCTGGCATCGTTTCTTTATACGGACCCTGGTCGATGTGTTTCCTCCGTATAGACTACTACATTTACCAACACCGTGAAGATATACGAAGGCAAATACAATAGGCAATAAATAATACATGAAACCTACTGAAAATGCATTCTTACGGAACATTTTATGACATTATTTTTTGTGTTCATAGTTGACTATACCTTATTATTATTTAAGGTGAAAAATAAACAGGACTACAAAAATATACTTTTATTTCGATACTTTGACTAATTTTAGAAGACTGTAACTTTAGCTGTTAAAACATTGGATTGTTTTCAACAACGGCAGATTCTTTGAAAAGGGTACTTTACTGCGATGCAAGCCATAATTTGTTACATTATTTTGGTTATCATTACAAATTTTTTCTACGTAGCTTTTTCCTTACAATAGCCTATAAGTCGCATTAATTTCGGGGAAGGCATCCTTAAATGCTTCATGATCTTACATTCTGGGCGCAAACCTTTCCAGTGGAGTTGGCAAACATTTTATGGCAGTATTTTGACATGCTTTCGTTACTTCAAAATTGCGGACGTAATCGGTTTAGATATCGTCTCTCCATCCTTTTCCGCATTCTGGTTTAAAAATAACGTATCATTTGGTTTCTACCTCAATGCTTTCTATCAAACAAGTTCATACACAAACTGTAGAATTCATTAATTGCTTCACTGTTATTTGTTCATTTTTTACATGAACCTTCATACGTAAGTTGAACTCAAATTAGAAGTCAGTAAAGTGTATGCAATTAACATAGCACATTTGAGAAAAAAAATTTTGAAACTACTTTTAGGTGGCTTACAATTTTAACGTAAACACAGGCCGAAATGATTAAAGTGCCGTTAACAGTGAATTAGGAAATTTAGTACCAAATTACTGGTAGTTGAAATGAGAATTTTTTTTACGCATTAGAGAAAGAATTTGCGTGATTATAAACCAGGCCAAACATGGGTAAGAAAGAGAGAGGAGAAGGAAGGGGAAAGACGAAATTTTGTGGTCCATGCACCAGGCAATTCCGGTTTGGCTTCCAGACTTTTAAATCTCATTACGAACTAATGTATCAACGCAGATATGACAAACAACGCGTATTGGACGGAATTCCCCTTGGTCCTACAAATGAAAGAATTATCTTGCAAGGACAAAGAAAGGATACCAAGTTAACGCCCATATAACAGACGCGCAAATACTTCATATAATGCAACGTGAAGTGAAGAGATTCTGATCACCACTTACGAGGATGAATCACTTCTTATGTTAATAATATTCATTCCCGTTTGATAAATGAAGGATGTGGCAAACAACCGGCAATGTTTCTTTATAGACACTTTGATTTTACTACTAGGTGCGTATTATTAGATATAATTGGTACCGGAGTTATTTAGTGTTTATTATTTGGTGAGAGAGAATTTATATTGTAGAATTTAAATGAGCTTAATAATTTCATAGTTACGCTTTGTTTTTTCTAATAAAATGTACGTAATGAAGGGTAAAGTAAATAACTACATCCATACTGAAATATGTTCAATTTAAACATTCCAAAATTTAATCCGGTAAGAGTTAAGAAAAATTCATCATAATAATAAGTAACACAGGCTCTTAACATCTACGTCATTACCGCTGGAGAGGTGTGACATAAGGTGAGTACGGAGCAGCGCTGGAATGAAGGGGCGGTGTAAACGGGAGATCCCCGAGAAAGGCCACCGACCAACGGTATCGTCCGGCATGATTCCCACATGTGAAAACACGGGGACAGACCCCGCCGAGAATCAAACCCGGATACCCTTGATAAGCGAAGAGTGCTCTAGCCACTGCGCCAATCGCGACTCCCATAATGCAACTGTTACATGTGACAGAGGAATGTGATACACAAATATCTAAAATAAACAACGCGGCAGATATTCCGTAGAAACGTTAACCGCTAAGAACGATGCAAATTTCGACTGCGTTCGGTATTTTCTGAAGGATCGGCACAGCCTGTCATATTTCTACGAGGATTACAAGCCACGATTCAAGCGGCAGATTTAGTTTATTAAATAATCACGTAACTCGATTTAATACTCTAAAGTAAAGACTGTTTGGGAGTTTACAGGTCTATTTTTAATAAATAACAATGTTTACCGAATACATATAGTAAATGTTAATCCACCAAAATGTAGCCAGGTTACAAAATGTATGTACATAAAAATGAGTTTTTTTTTTATTTATTTTTTTTTTTTTTTTAGGAAAGTGTGCTATAAAAATTAATGAAATCACCTATGTTTGCAAGGACTGTCTTTTCATTTTAAAAAAA
>PNEQ01026435.1:0-10654 GCA_003012365.1 Medauroidea extradentata | reverse complement strand
CATCGGTTTAACACCTTTGTCAAAAAAACAGTTGTAATCAGGGATATACATTCTTGGCTATTGTAGAGTTAGATTTAGTCTAATTCGTTACTGATGTAACTATGAGCATGCTAAGTGTTTGTTTACATAAACAAACATACACAGTTAAACCTGCAGGTATTTTTTCCCCAAAAGAACCTATTTACATGATGGCGACACACAGGGATAGGAAAGCTAGGATGTTCAGTGGCTTACAAGATCAACACCACTGCCCTCTGCACACTCCAACTTCCTCGGAATTCAGGCCGTACGCGGTTATCAGAAAAATGTTTAATCCCTGCATGTATTATTCTTCCACAGGACTCTGTATCCTCCTGCGATATGTAATCGTGAATGAATTAACACTCTGACAGGGTACCTCGTAACAAGATGTCATGTGCCGTTCAAATTAACATTGAAAATTAAATTTTAACTAAAGAAAATATATTACATAATAATAACAATTTAAGCATTTGTCACTGGTAGCATAAATTTTAAATATAAAAAGCAAAAAAATAATAACATTTGAACGGTGCGCTAGTACACAGTAACTAATTTCTTTAGTTTGTTTCAAAAGTATTTTCTTAGCCGCTAACAGCCTGTGGCCCGTATTACCATTGACCAGCTGCATACGTGATCCGTAGAGATGTAAATCGCGAGAGTCTTTTGTGCCAGCGTATTTCCCAAAACAATGTAACAATTTGCTTCATGTATGATTGGATTCTAGTTAAGTGACACGGCTTAGCTGTTTAGAGGCAAAACATAAATGTTCGTCACTGGAGCAATGCCGTTATTAAAAGACGCACGAAAGAAAAACGTACGACAAGGACACGTCACTTTGAAATGTAGAAAACATTCAACTTTTCCCGCGATAAATAGAGACCCTGATATTTCGTGGATTCATTTGAGAAGACGTTAGATTTCACACTTCTTTACCCCTTAATTACTTTTGCAATTGGGTCACTGTTACTGAATCTCTTCATTGAGAATATCTGGTCACTGACTTACGCGCTACCTTGTCAAATGTACAACTGGCCACTCCCTGGGTCTCTAGCGTCAAATCAGCATCCATAGTGATCCGTGGTGATGTTTCATAGTTCCTCCAACCTAATACACAGTTTTACAGCTAGTACACAACACTAAAAATCACGCTAGTTTATTTTACAACACGAAACATCATGACAAAATACGACACTTTCAGTACGGTCTTCGTACAGGTTTGACTAGGAAGTTACATTTCGGGTTCGGCTTCGCTCGATTGCTCGCAGAAACGCTGCAGATCTCCGGACGCCACACGGTGTTGTGCTTCGAGTCACGTGATCACCAAACTGGTGGGTGTCACACACACCGGTCCGCCCTCGACTCTTGAACGTGGCGCCTTATAACCGGTGCAACCAGGTCTGCTTGGTGGAGCTGAGAGGCGCCACAGCCAACTGGTCACTTCTTGGAGCACGTCAGCGACAATATTAGTTGGCTAAGAAGTCATCAAGCAAGACTACGGGACCTCCCTACCTGCGCTTGCAAGTGTTTCAGCGAGTTTATTAATTTTTTTCCTTGAAACTACTTGCCGTGCATACAACATGTCAAGTAATGCGCAGATAGGCTACACACGCTGCCAAGCGAGTCTCAGATAAAAGCTAAGTAGAAAATACTCTTTGGTAATAAATCGTTAAGCTGTCATTTTACTAGGAAATGTTTCACTAAATGTAAAAGTACAGCGAAGTGGTGGTAAAAGGTAAGGTAATTCATGTATACAGACCGCGTACTACACGAAACTGTGAACAAAATTATGAGGTTAAAAACTTGTTGGTAAAAAGTTGCCACGTTCTTTGTTTACGAGGAAACCTACCCTACTTTCCCGCTCACAGGTATTTTTGAGCTATCTCGTAAACTAACGGCCTGGCGACAACACTTACAAACATAACAATTTTTTGGACATACGCCATTGCGAGCGAATGTTGTATTGTAGAAAAACCTACAGTAAAAAAAAGTAATACAAGTCAGTTAGCTGTAGTCAAGAGACATAAAACATACAGATAATATCATAAATGAATGTATTCATATCCCAGAAGACGACACAATGACAAAAACAGATTCAAAATAACACAAAATTAATTCCCAAGTGTAACACAGTCAACTTGAAAAAGACGACACAAAAACAAAAGACAGGCGAAAAAAACACAATTTTTGTTGGTTTTTATTTATTTTGCGTGTGTGTATGTGTGTGTAGAAGTGTTAGTCGGCCTCCGTAGCGTAGCCGGATAGGCGCTTATCTGCAGTTCGAGACGTCCTGGGTTCGAATCCCGGCTCGGGAATGGTCGTTGCGTTATCCCTTCACCTCACTTAACCCCCTCCCCCCTTCCATTCCTCTTAAGGGTTTGGGCCCGACTTTTTACATGTTTTACGATAACCATTTTTTTTAAACATAAACGGGAGCTGATATCATACAATAGCTCTGTAACTTTGTTGTAACTGGTTTTATCTACGTTCTCTGAGTTTGTCGAGACAGAATACAGCATGATGGTAGCTAATTAGTTAACTAAAGTTAACTAATTACATTTCCTTATAATGGATGAATTAGCTAATATCTTTATGCCGATTGATTCGAAAAATTACTTTACATAGTAAAACAAATATGCAACATAGTTAGAAAGTAATTTTACGAAATCGGCTCTCGTCTGTATTTTATAAATAATTATCTCGAAAGACGAGAAACTCGGGTCCATTCCCTTAAGACCTCGTTGTTAAAGGGCCGTAAAACCCTCTCACCTCACATCCAGAGTGTTAAAAAGCAAGCAATGAGGCCGTTGATAATCTATTGAAATCATTAGTCATCAAATTCTTCGATCGCAATAGTGAGATAAAAAATGCTCGTGATAAGGGCCCCATTTGGACTTATTTTCCACTATTGAAGGCCTAGATTTGCTGAAGCTAAATCGGCCTTTCATATCCTCTATACATAAGTCACTGAACTGATGCGTAGGGACCCTGTTTTTCACGAAAATAATTTTGTCCCAGTTTGTTTAAGTGCTTTACTTGCACATCTACTACTCTGTTTCACGGTATTAGCAGCTTGCATTTATGAAGTGACGTCTCTCATTTGACTGTGCCTCTCAGAACATGGTTACTACAACACAGCACGTCTGTGATTTACGGGTACAATCCCAAGGCTCGTGACAGTTAAAATTTCCAATCACTGACCACGAAGCAGAACTGCAGACGTGCACGTAAGGTACCGAAACAAAGTGGCATAAAACTCTTTTCGCGAACAACAGAGGTCCCTACTGATGCGCATTCTTCTCGCTTACAACCCGCCCCTCCAAGACATTCGTTTGTGACACAGTCATTTTGTATTACTTACAGACGTGCGAAATTCGGTGCAATTTCTGATAGCAGAATAGACTGCAAGCGGCTGTACGTTCACTCGACGTCTCACATTGGCGTTCAATGTCCTTGTCTTCCGCAGGTATTGCTTCTGGCAAACTATTACAAGTACCATGGTAAAATTACGAACCTACTGTAAAGCAGTCACATACGTAAATAACATATCATTAAAGGCTCGTGGTTAAGGCTTTGCTCTCTAGTTTAGCAGTGGTTTCGAAAATATTTTTTCTAACGCAAATTAATACATACATCAAAAATTACTTTGGCAGTTTTAACACTTATATATCAACGTTTGTATGTGAATTTTTCTGTTGCAATACAACAAACTGATTTTTACATTTTTGTCCCCGAAATAGTACACATTTTGTTGTGAAAATAAGCCAAAATGAAGTAAAATATTTTTTTTTGTTCGCAAACGGTACGTTATTTTTAAAAACTCTCAGACAAAATTGTGTATCGTATTACTGTACACTGTTCCAAATTTTTCCAAAGTATTTGGTCAAAAAATATTTGAGTTATTTGCAATAGTTTGAAATAAACGAGAGATCACGGCCTTAATAGAATTACAGATTGTGGTCTACTATGTACCGCGCATTGAAGTCTAGTCTCTCGTGAAATAATAATTTTACATGTCTCAATTTATGACGTAATATTGAAGACGGCTGTGTGTTGAAGAAGTCTATATATTTTTTAAGGTTCTGTACCAAGATATTCATACCTAAAAACGAAACATTAAGGGGGTGAGCTAGATGCTAAATTTTATTTATCGTCTTTCTGCACTAACTTCTGTTTCAAAATATTGTTGGCAAATGCGGCAAAAAAACTGACAGAATTTCTCTGAGATTGCTTTTTTCTGTCTTGTGTGTGTGTTTCATATATGTTTTTTGTAATTTTTGTATTTTTTCATTCAACACAAATTTGATCAGCAAAACATGAGCAATGGCGTATATCCACAAACCAATAAATTATAATTGTAAACTCCCATCGCAAGAAACATTTAAAAATCTCAAATGTTGCAATGTTAAGTAGTAGAAGATATTTGTGATGAATTATGGAGATCATAATAATGTAGTATGTTCATCTTATATTGGATTTGTAATCATTATTGGAAGTTAACCAATAATTTCCTCGCAATGATTCTGCATGACAAATTAATGAAAGATTCCATAATTATTTATATCAAGCAGTTTATCAAAAATATATCACATGTCTTGTCGAAAAGAAAATTTTCATACAAAAACTTGAATAAATGTTATGACTCGATAACTGAAAATACAAGAAAATTATATAACGCTCCCCTTTAAACATCACTTTTCGTAATATATTCACAGGGACAGAAAATTTTCGCGAAAATATTTTTGCACCAATTGGTTTCGGCGCCTTAGGTACGCACTTGCAGCCCTGCTTCGTGGACAGTGATTGGTCGTTATAACTCCCAGTGTCTTGGGCTTAAATCACAGACGTTTTGTGTCGCAGTTAACCTTGTTATGATTGACACAGTCGAATGAGAGACGTCTCTGCTCAAATGCAAGCTGAAAATAACCATGACGCAGAACTGCAGGTGTGTACATAAGACATTGAAACAAGATTATGCAAAAATCTTTACGCGAAAACTTCTCAACCCTAGATATTCATAACAAAATTGGAATTTTTTTAAAGACCTGCTCAGTTTGATATTTTTCATCCGGTTTGTATTCTTATTAGTACAAACGTCTGCAAATGTTCATATCAGCCTAAAATTTAACGTCAGATACCATAAGTGAATAATATTTTGTTTAGATATTATTAATGTTGAGAGGACAATAAAAATTACTCACTTTACCTGGAATAACCTGAACTTAACTCCACCCTCGTACAGTTATATGTTCGACCAGCAGCAAGCGTGGCAACAGTAGCGAGCGAACTGATGGTAGAGTAGTTGTTGGAAACCTTGGATTAGGAAACTAATCTCTACATAAATTTTCTAAATTACAGGCGCATTAAGTACCGGAACATAGGCTAGATTATCAACTTTTTTGAGATTTTTTTTAAGAGTGTGGTCGGCCGGTTTTCCATATATATATATATATATATATATATATATACATATATATATATATATATATATATACACGTGAGTGTTTGTGTGTGTGTAAAGAAAGCTTCGGCACCTTTTCACAAACAATTTCATCAAAATAATTGTTTCTAAAGTATTGACTACGCAGTGATAGTTCAGGCGCTAGTGTGACCGACATAAACAGTTACGCTAACGAGAAAATCGATTTACAGGCAAGTCCAAATTAATGTGCATAGTTTCTGTAAATGTCGGTAGTTGTGTACGTGCTATTAACATTGACAGAGTAAAGTGGAGATAAGTATAAACTATCTAGCAAGACCTCCACATGCCACGATAAAGTGAGGCTATCACATCGTTTACGTGGCTATATTGTTGTTATAGTCTATCCCATGCATGAGAGCACATTTTGACATGCGGGAATTGCTAATTCAAACATTAAATACTAAATTTTATTTTCTTCAAACAGTGAATTAGCATAATAAGAAAATAGAAGTAAAAACACGAAAATACAGGATAGACCCTATAAATAAAATAGTGTTGCTCTGCGTAACACAGAAAAATTTGCCATCGTAGGTCAGAAAACTGCACACATTCATGGGACAAACTATAGGCCTTCATAGAGGTGATGGTATATCGCGAAAATTATTTCTGTCAATATACCCTTGAAAACACTGTAGTTTCTCGGGTGATACACGTCTGACATAACGTAGCTGTCTGCAGACCAATAACAGGAATTAAATATTACAATAGCGGGGTTCGTATTGGCTGTCATATAGGGCAACAGCTCTACGTACAAACGAAAGCCAGTAATTTTTTCATAAGCTGAACGTGGGTTGAAATACAGCAAAAAGTCAAGTTTTACCACGATAAACCATCATCTCTAACTATACATTTGAGTGATGAGAGATTTTGGTCAGCGCTTAAGATCGAGGTCTTTAGTGTTGGTGAGGGGTGACATGAGGTGAGTATGGAGCAGCACCGGAATGAAAGGGCGAGGGAAGCGCGAGATCTCCGAGAAAACCCGCCGACCAACGGCATCGTCCGGCACGATCCCCACATGCGAAAATCTGGGGACCGACCCCGCTAGGAATCGAACCCGGATCGCCTTAGTGGGAGGCAAATGGTCTAACCATTCGGCCACCGTGGCACCTTATACCTTAGAGACTGCGATAGAATTTCACGAGTCTTATACTATCACCGTATAAAAAAGACTTAGGGCCGTATCTATAGACCTCTTTCGAATGACAACCAACTGCTCACCAATGCTTTCTCTAAGGGGATAGCAGTTGGTTGTCATTCGAAAGAGGTTTGTAATATCGGCCCTAAGTATCAATGACAACAGTGTTCGTAGTACACTTTGCTACAGTGACTTTCTGCATGTACCCGCCAGGCATTGGTGTGGCTTATGTATTCATTTCACCAGGCTAGGATGTAGTTGTCGAGACTTGCACAAGGTTGTGTGTTAGTTTACGCAACATCCACTGACCTGTAACGTGGCGAGGTTGTGTTCCAAAGCGTCCGATATTAGCACTGTCTATACGGTTACGACACGTGGCAATAGACCGAGGCATATTATAGGAGAATTCGTACCTGCCTCTTGCTATTGGCTCGATACAGCAATGTTTTTTACCTCTACACGTCTAATAGTTCCACAGACCACTCAGTAATATCTATAGTCTTTGCTTCAAACCGCACATCATGGAACACTCCGCGCTACGCCACAGCCACTGACACGCTTGTTTGTTTGTAGGTGCGGCTTACTGAGAGCTCACAACAGTAGCCAGTAGATCTTTCATGATCACTGGTCCACGACGTGTTCATCAGGCGTGTACAGTTCTGATAATCTGTATCTCTACATGGCAACAACCCACAAGCCACCGCAGAGCCTGAGGATACCTCCAGGGATGTAGAATGAACATGCGGCGAAAAGACTTTGTACTTCTTTCCTCTTCTTGTTATAGAAAAATATTTGATACTTATAGCGTCATGAACTATAAAACAAAAAATATAAATATTTGGACATGAACTCACTAGGTGAGATTAAAACTACCGTGTATGGACTGCAAAAATGGGGTTTCGGCCTCATTTGCGGTGGCAGGATTGGCACTCGGGAGTAACCGCGGCGACGGGGCTGCCCGGGGAGCGCGAGGTGTAAATTAAGGCCGAGTGGAAGACTCCAGCAACAGGTCTAGCCCCGCTAATGGGCTCCAACGAAACCCAGCACCTTTCATTTCCGTCCTCGGCCACGTACATACCCACGACCGGTGCCGCCGTCGTGACCGGCTCGACGAGGCCAGGGTCGTTTCGCCAGCGGCCGTCCCGATTACTGGCGGCTCTCCAACGGCCAAACTCCATGTCTTAGGGTTCCACTGGCAAATCATAAACGTATGGTGCCACACCTTGATTGATGCAGTCACATAAGAGGCGTTTCCGAACAAAGACACGCTCCCGATAGCCGTGAAGCAGAACTGCCCATGTGCACGTAAGACATCGAAACAAAATGACGCAAATATATTTTCGCGACAAACTCATGGTTGTAATCATCAATGCATTAAATATCACTACTCGCAAAGAACGAGACCACCTAAAATGAACTCATGCCAACTAACAAAATAAAATTAATTCCGACCACAAATTGCTGTCCCTGTATCAGCATGATTTTGGAAGACAACATATTGTCTCCTCGGCGTACAGAGGCGTAGTGCAAGACGAGTGTACACTCGCGATGAAATCACGAGTACCTCCCACCGCCGATGATACCATCCTCCCAGAGCAGGCGCGATCAAACACTGTTGTGGGCGGTGCACGCAAGCGTCTCGGTCGCACGTGGTAGCACTCCTCCGCAGCTGCTGGGCGGCGGTTTTTACGACGGCCTGTTGGTCGACGTCACGGCCGATTAGCCAGTCCCCCGCGGCAGGAAGTGCCTTCGAGTACTTCCGCCCGCTGGCCCCGCCGTGCCGTCAGATCGCCGCTGGACGCACTTTCCGTCAGACCAAGTTCCTGAGAAGATAAGTTGTACAGGTTTCCTCGCCAGGCTGAACTAGGAAGCAGGATGAACCAGCCAAAATTTTTGCACGGTTCTCGACGAAGCACAGAAAAATCAACTTCTTCATTTGAGAGAAACTCTTTGCCTAGGCCGCCGAGTGGTGTCTAAGCTTTGGACGATAGTCGTTAGTTCGGAAACTTCCTAACGAGCTTAGAGTGATGTCTGCTTACGAAGAGCACTCCAAAGAACTTCACGCATGTGTACGCGCACTGTTCGCGGCAGAAAATGGCGAGAACGGGTACTTTTGCTGTCCTTTTTAGGTAGACTATGAAAATCTTGGCGCAAAGTCTTAGGAAATTAGGTAGTGTACAATACACCTTTATCTTAAGTCACCATTGAATGTCTCATAGTTTCAAGCTATGTGTGAGAAGACTGTATGACAGTTCAGGGACTACACCTCGTGGCTAGTTAAAGCGTTATGTATGTGCTGTGTAGCCCTTAGGTTTCCCCACTTCGTGGACTCGAAAGTCCAAAATAACATCCATCCAGTTGACTACCTTAGATGCTCTGCCTACCAAATTATTATTTTTTTTAGTTGGTCTTTCAGTTTCGTCGACAGCGAGGTAATTAGAGTCGGTTAGACACAATTTGGCACAAGAGCAGGAACTAGGAAAGATGTAGGCTATGACCTCTGATAAGGAAACATCAACTCATTCG
The DNA here is from genome assembly GCA_003012365.1 of Medauroidea extradentata. Lineage (NCBI taxonomy): Eukaryota > Metazoa > Arthropoda > Insecta > Phasmatodea > Phasmatidae > Medauroidea > Medauroidea extradentata. The sequence continues at coordinate 1,493 of PNEQ01026435.1, read as the reverse complement.
TCTAGAGCTATTTCAGGACGCCATGGAGAACTGAAGTGAGAGATTTTCGGTCAGCGCTTAGCATCGAGGTCTTTAGCGCTGGCGAGGAGTGACATGAGGTGAGCATGGAGCAGTGCCGGATGAAAGAACGGACGAAGCTGGAGATCCCCGAGAAAACCCGCCGACTAACGGCATCGTTCGGCACAATTCCCACATGCGAAAATCCGGGAGCGTCCCAGCCGGGAATCAAACTCGGATGGCCTTGTTGGGAGGCGAATGGTCTGACCATTCTGCCACCTCGGCGCCCTGAAAAACTGAAATTAGCATGCTCGGAGTGGGGATCGAACCCGTGTTCTCCCAAATACGAGTCAATCATGTTATCGTTGCGCCACGTCGCTCGGTATAAATGTTAAAATAAATTCACTTTCTGGAGGCCACTTTAAATATAACAAAATAACTCCCACAAAAGTTGTTTTACGTGAAATGTTATAGTAAAACCATTAAAAAATTTTTTTCGCGTGAAATATGACGTATAAAATTACACCTTCAATAAATTATCAAGAACTTCTAGAACAATGGTGAACGATCTCACATTACTTTCCATCTCTGTTTACTTGCGGGTTTGTCGTAAACTAATGTGGTGAACATATTTGTAAAGATCTTGAGCATGCACATTACGAACTGGAGGAATGTAAAGACAGGGCAAACGTAAGCGCCCCCCCCCCCCCCCCGAGATAAAACCTGACGACCAGCGGTAACGTGCTCCACATTTTCCACAATCAAAACTCAGAGTATAACGTATATTTCTATGGTGATGTACCAGAGTCCTGACCACTAAACCATCGAGTCCCACTTGTTTTTCTCTCTTATCCTTCATGGGAAGGCGGTAAGTCAACACAAATTGTTCGGAGCCCCACTATAACTAGGTAAAGGAATATTTCGCGAGTTCAACGTCATGCGGGTTAGAATCCATTGTCCTATTTGTACACAAGCCCCAACCATATGCCCATTAGCTGCAACTCACTGGAACAACAGACAATGTAAGAATGGACGGGCTCGAGCATGCATAGGACAGTAGATTCTATCACGTCGGTCACTGAACTCGCGAATTATTCCTTTCCCTAACTATAACGAAGTGGTGCTTGCTTTTAAGTGTGGGAAACGGTTGGGCATGGTTTGTTGCTCTGAACCAACAGAAAATTACGAATGATCAGCTGTTTCAACAAAATGGTAGCTGTTCCCTTAAGGTGATATTACCAGCTTGAAAGTCTACGTATTGCTAAGCAACAATGTTTTAGGCGTGAGTGTACCACTATCCCGTCCTAATGGCTCTCGCCTTCTTTTCCCCCTTCCTCATCCCGTCAAGACAACCCCCACCCAAGCTCGGGACTACCTGCAGTAGCACGAGCAGAACCAGGCAGAGCCTCCTGGCACGCGCCTAGTGACACCCAAGTGTATTCGCTCGATAATCCATTCGTGTTTGCATGTTAGCCCATCAATATGTGCTGCAAACT
>PNEQ01026434.1:0-22164 GCA_003012365.1 Medauroidea extradentata | reverse complement strand
AATAAACTGTAGTATCGCAATCGCAACACGTGTGAACAGTTCTCTAGCAGATCTCACACGGTATGTGCTAAAACTGCACAGTTCTAATTGGGTCTGTTGAAGAGGGACACAGTGCTTCATATAAACTATAGCCAATGTCGATACAAAACCTCCATTGTTATACATAGCATGTTGGAGCCTAGCAAACAATCAACTTTTCCCGCGATATACCAGCGTCTCTAACCTTTATGTGTGTACGCAAGTAAACATAATATTTATTTCATGTTAAAATAATTTTGTATAACTCACAGTTAAAATTATATACTCCTAACTTCCGGAAAATGCTCTTACTCAAATTGGGCGTTCTTCATACCGATTTGCTAAGCCGATGTGACCATATCACTAAAATTTGAAATAGATTATTAGCAATGTATTTGTATATTTTGCTAGATCATTTTAGTGATAACCGTTGTAATAACATACAGTATCAAATAAGTGTAGAGAAATACTTGTAATAAGGAAACTGTAAAATTTAGCAATATAGTTTTTATTGCGTCATAAGAACTCCATTCCGAAAAACATTGTAATAGAGCTTTTATTTTTCAACTATGATGTACATTTTTAAATGGAAATACCGGCATACATTGTCATTAATTTCTAACGAAATTTCTTGACGATGCTCTGGTAGATACCGTCGATTATTTTCAGTTGTATCTTAACCCTTATTAATAAAAATTTTTGAATTTGTATCCTAGATAATTTACGAGGAAAAATAATTAAATTTTCGACTAGCTACGACTGAACGTCTGTGATATTTATCTGTGAACAGCTAGACTGTGCCCGCTTTAACTACCGTCCAATCATTCAAGGAAGCTACATTGGTTTGGAAAATACGCCGACAGAAATTATTTTCGCGGCTTTCCACCATCTCTACATATCATATTTCACGCAGGCAGCATGTGCGCACTCGCCTGAACGAAACAGAGGCGGGTTGTATCTGCTGCCGACAGCACAGCCTCCGACTGTTACACTCGGCGCTGATAGGCGGAGAAGGGAGGGAGGTTGTTAAGGGTAGGAGAAGGGGCGGTAATCTCTCTATTGACGCAGTGTTTACCGGACCGGAAAAGAATCTGCATCCCGCGGCGCGGTGTTGTGCGAAGCTCACGCCCCTGGGGTGTAGGCAAGGAGGAGTTGGGGAACAGGGGGTAGGCACCCCACCCATTGTGGAGAGAGCCAGGAAAGGGTCCCACCCCAGATCCTCCGCCGATCTCCGCGCCCTCCTATTCACAAGGTCCACGTGAAAAGAGGATCTAGGCGAGGGGGATGGGCAGGACTCGCGTTATTAATAACGCGTATAAGCCCCCGTGTTGCGTGACGGATACGCCCTTCCCATAACGGGAAGGGGGCAATCTTGCGGCGGCGACCTCATCCCCCCTTCTTTCCTTTCATCATGTACCTCGGCCACCCACGATCCACGCACGGCCTTCAGACACGCTCGCTGGAGGTCGACGGTTCGACTCCTGCTTCTACAGAGGTAAGGTTAATTCTACCGAATTAATTTCCGGGTACTATCTATCTTAGCATGGTGGTGATATTTACACCAACACTACCTGAGCTGCTAAGTATTGGAACAGGACGGCTCGAAATTTAACTTTATCTGTTACACAATGTCGAAAATTTTTCCCAGAACATGTGGAACCAATCAATCTAAAAAAATAGTACGTTGTTGTATTAAAAATATGTTAGTATAATTACTAAAGATTAGAGAATTTCGCGGGTTCGTTGACCTCTATACTAGCTACAAGAAGTACTTTATCAGACAACAGCTGCTCATTGGTGTAGCTGATCAGTTATACCACATTGAATGAATAAGATTCTTATTTGTTATTTGCTGGGCTCCATCTTGGCGGTGGCAAGAAGTCTACAGCTAATTGTGACAGTGACACGAACCTACAGCTGTGTGAATTCTAGTTTTTATCCAAAAGAAACAGCGGATATTTCAGGTCCTTAAGGATTACCTAACTTTATAGTTATCAAACTTAAAAACAGGTATTATAATCTAAGAAAAATTAGTAAGGCCTCGCTCTTAAGTTTTGCAGTGGTTTACGGAAATATTTTTAACGCAAATTAATACATATATAAAAAATTCATTCTGCCAGTTTTAACATTTATATATCATTGTTTGTATATAAATTTTTTTGTTGCAATACACCAAACAGATTTTTAGATTTCTGCCCGTGAAATACCACGAATTTAGCTGTCAAAATAAGCCAAAAAGAAATATAATTATTTTTTACTAGCAAACGGTACATTATTTAAAAAAATGCTCTGGCAAAATTGTTTATTGTATGACTGTGCATAGTCTCAATTTTTTCCCAAAGCATTTGGTTAAAAAATATTTGAATTATTTGCAATAGTTTGAAATAAATGAAAGATCATGGCCTTAAATAAAACTGCTAGTTTTTGCAAAAAATTACTTCCGTATCTCTATTGTGTTTGATTCGACAATAGGTTAGGAAGATAATCGAATTTTTAGTGGGTGAGTTTGTCAAGGGAATATCAGTACAAGATCAGATTGACAGTATACTGGCGCAAAACCAAGCATTGCCGATGCCAACGCCTCTAGTGGCGGATATTGTCCCCTGCGAAACGAAATAACATCGAGTTTATCTAACTGTAGTAGTATTAACCTTACCCGATGTTTTTTGTTTGTCTTCTTGAATGGCCACCAAGTGGTGGCACCAAAGCAATGCTGGAGAATTCCTTAATTAATGTACTTCAAATTTAACATAATTATGCTCTCAGAAAAATAAAATAAAATAGTCTGATGGTTAACTACTGAACTATATTTGATGTGTAGTAGCCTATACCGTAAATGTCCAACAATTTTACCAAAAAAATATAAGAAAATGACTCCCTATATTTTTGAGAAATGCTTGCGAAATTTAACCCTTGTACATACACACAGTAAATTTTGTTCTCCTGAACACTGAACTTTAAATCTAGTATTTTTACCCCGTGTTATTTACCACTATAAAATACCAAATAAAGCCATCATTAACTCAGGCAGCTTAAAAATAATATCATTATTACTTTAATTCCAAAGTTAAAATTTCCAAGCACAACGCAAGTATGGACTTGTATTTTTCTCGTTAGTTCGCCTTTAAACATCTTAGACAGTGAATTTATTAAGTTCAATTTAGTTTAAATGGCGCCGTAAGGAACAGAAAGAATCCCGATGTTTCAGTGGGTTCAGAATCACGATGTAACAGTTTAGTACGTTTAAATAAAGTTCCGGAATTAGTTTCAAATCTCCGTGACTTGAAAGTAGGTATACAAAGCATTAAAACCCTACCGGTATAACCTAACAACCTGACTATCTAAAATCCTCGAGAAGAAGCCTGTCATATGAGAAACTTAACAAGCTTTTTTTATTTATGCTACATAATGTCTAAAATACTACCTTAATAATTATTTTTCATAGCAATTTTAAGCTAAAGTATGAATGCTTAAAAATCTTGCATGTATCAATATGTAATAAGAACATTTACGATTAACAATTTTTTTCTGTGAAATTGATCCTTGAAATTGATCCACTTAGATTTTACTAACTTTAACTTATATAATTTGGAACCTGAAAATTTGCGCGTTCTTTTGGACGCAAACCAGATGTCAAAAAAGTGTAAGTTCGTACCCCAGTCGTGATTGGCCCTTGACTTATTCGAAACCTCCTGGAGGACGCTGAGCCAGTAATAAATAAACAACTAAATGCAGATCCAATCACGTGGTATCACTGTGTCAGCGTGTAACGCATGAGTAGCTATTGTCTGCTTGCATACACAGATATACCTATTCTTAGAGACTAGCAATCGGGCCCCTACCACCTTGGATTTATCTGTTTCTTCTCGATAACTTCTGTTCCAGTCGATGTATCAAAATTTTTGTCACGACAAGGCATAGATACAAACTTAATCGATTTTCTGTAATTGCTGGAACCATAATATATTCATTATTTTGCAACGGGAAACACCTGAAAAGGAAAAATTGCTTTATTTACGGGAGCGACTACAGAGGCCTTAACATTAACAGAAACAATGCCATATGGATTCCAAAAATTGAATGAAACAATAAACTTCGCCTTGTCAGCGTGAAAAATGTAAAACAATGTGTCTATTCCCTGATTTATAAGAAAAACCGTAAAACCGATCTGACAGGGATCAACCCCCCTTAAGAGGGCGTGGTACATATCAACGCTAAAATCATTAATCTATAACTGTAGGTTTCTTCAAGCCAATTTGCGAAAACTAAACAATAGCAATCGTAGACAATAGTTTTAGCGAACGTTTTAAACAAAATTGCTTCCAGTGTTACGAACTTCTGAGGCACAATCGCTGACGCCGGAACCTCGTGCATTTAACTGCGGCGCAATAGATCACGAGGAACGAATTACTAATTCTGGATAAATATTTACTCATAAAGTTAGCAAATACCATTGTCTAGGATTGTCATTGAGTATTTTATCCATATTAGCTTCGAAAAAGTCGTAGAAATCAATTGATGTTCTCAGCGTTTATCTATCTACCACTCAGTCTTAAAGGAAGGACAGGTAGACATATTCACTCCAAAAAATATTTAGGGGGATGGTCCCCTCCCCCAAAGAAAATTATAAAATATTTCCTAATAAAATATTAACACTAACAGTTTATAAGGGTACCCAGAAACAACTCACAATAAGAACACCACGCGAATTCTGGACTAAATTGGAGACGAAAATGTTAGTGGCAAACATTTTACATGCACGATGTGGCAACATAGCACTGTATTCAGTCCCATCTTGCGCTCCACACATATCTTACTCATTTTACCACGACTGTTCTGACCTGCGTATTATTGATCCAGGTTAAAATCCTGAGCAGTCCAAACATGTTTCTACGTTTACTTGACGTAACATACTTTAAATGATACCTGGACGTGGAGCGCAAGAGAGGACGTTCTCCGTGCAGTGTTGCCACGTTGTGCCCGTAAAAATGCCATCGTACAACATTTTGCCACTTACATTCAGTTTAGCCCAGGATTAGCTTATTGTGCTTGTTATGAAGTTGTTTCTGGCCATCGTGTATAGTTTCTACATAACTTTAAGCCCACCACCTCCTATTAGACAATGCATTTTGGAACTCAACTTTTGTTGCCACTAAACCGGACTATTTGTTTGTATTTTTGAACATAAAATTATATATTTTAGTGAAAAATATAAAAAAAAGATCTCTTCTCCTTATGAAGCAACGAACATTTATGAAAAAAATAAATAAAGACAAAAACCCACATTTCACGGTTTATTTAATTTTTTACGAAAAATCCTACTTAATGTATAAATTTTTTGATTCTACACAATATGTGTTACACTACAAATACGTTATTACTTAAGTTGTAACAATGAGAAAGAGCGAAGCTTAAGTTTTTAAGGAATTAAAATTGTACGTTAGCACAGGGGGGGGGGGACGAATACGTTGGTGCCTAAAGTTTAAGACAACTTAGTCAAAAAATATTGCTTTGTTTGGAGAAAATAGTATTTTTTAGTCAAACGGTTTTATTTCTGGAGCAGGATGTAGTACAGTACTTACTCACTAGGAAGTACTGCTATACTATTACCCGTCAGCAATACGTCAGTGGAAATGTTTGTGTTCGTGTAAGTTTATACAGTTTTTTGTGCCACTTTCTTTTCGAATGGTCAAAGCAAGTGTTTCCAGAACCTATGAAGCGGCAAGATTCAATGCAACAATAACCAAAGATAGATAGCTAGTTCGTTAAATGTCAGGAAAACGTGTGTTGCACAAACAATAGCCAAATATAGGGAGAGCGGTGAGATACACGAGTGACCTCGTGCTGGAAGACCAAGAGCAACGTCATCTAGGGACGGCCGTGTCCTTGCAAGACTCGCCAAGCAAAATAGGAATGCATCTGTGCCTATACTGAGAACACAACCACAGCAGTGAGTGAGATATTTTGGTCAGCTCTTAACATTGAGGTCCTCAGCGCTGGTGAGGGATGACATGAGGAGAGTATAGAGCGGAACCGGAATGAAAGACCAACGGCATCGTCAGGCACGATTCCCACATGCGAAAATCCGGGGACCTACCTTTCCGGTAATCGAACCCGAATCGCCTTTGTAGGAGGCAAGGGGTCTGACCCCTCGACCTACGCGGTCCTCGACAACCACATGAGATATGCGGCAAGAAGGTGTCAGCAATGACGGTGTCTCGTTAACTGCGATCTCAGGGCCTGTATTCTTACACGGCAGTAAGAAAACCATTACAAACAGCTGTGTCCAAGAAAAACCGACAGATATGACGTTGCTAGAAAATTAATCGGGTGATATAGAGACGGGGAAAGGTGTTGGTCAGTGAAAAGTGCCGCTCTTAACTCTATTCGCGTCGTCGTATTCGTGTACGCCGTACTCCCGCCGAGTAATTTTTACCGGAGTGCCTCTCTTCTGCTGTACAGCAAGGTGATGGTTCAAAGTGGTGTGGGGTTGCATATCCATGCAAGGGACAGACTTCATTCGATATATATATACGGTTCTATTAATTCTAAGGAATACATTGAAACGATCAAGGATACTATACTTCCCTCTGCACACAAGCTTCATAGAGGATATTTTGTGTTTCAGTAAGATGATCCTCCATGTCATGGATCCTACCTGATCATACAGTAATTCGTGGAGAACTATATCCCACTTTTACATTGGTCAGTACGAAGCCCAAACTTAAACCATATTGAGAATGTCTGGAATTAGGGCGCGGTCTACCACAATTTTCATCATCATTATTTTATTTTGTATTTGTACCAGATTTTTTTCTTGTTTTAGACACAAAATGTGACTAAATTTGGCTCTTATGAAATTTTTTTATCTCTCATAGTTTTCGCGTAATGGCTTGTTAAAGTCATATTTTGCACGTTTCCATTTTAACGACTACACTAAAACCAAATGATATAACAAATTCAAAAAATCACAGTGGATAAAGACATTGCAGGCTATAATGACATGCTCATAAAATTAAAGAATAAGCATTATTTGTATTTTAAAAAAATATATTGAACTTTTAAATTTTTATTTTCAGTTTCAGAAATTTTTTAAATTTCAAATAATTGTTATTCTTTAATTTTGTGAGCATGTCATTGTAGCCTGCAATGTCTTTATCCACTGTGATTTTTTTGAGTTTGGTATATCAGTTGGTTTTAGTGTAGTCGTTAAAACATGCAAAAATATGACTTCAACAAGCCATTACGCGAAAACTATGAAAGATAAAAAAATTTCACAGGAGCTAAATTTAGTCACATTTTGTGTCTAAAATAAGGAAAAAAATATTTGGTACAAATTAAAAATAAAAAAAAAAATGGTGATGAAAATTGCGGTAGATCGCGCCCTTAAAGAGCCTTTATTTTACACCTTGTAAACAAATTTCCCTGGGGAAAAAACTCCGGACCTCACTTCTTAATTAAATAGGAGATGGGCGTGTCAATCGCCGGGCATATTGCCGTCCTCCTTTTCCAAGATTAACTACCTCGCACGCCAATGTGTCTGTGAACCCGTGAATTTTTCCGGTCACTATTTATCACCAAATTAATCTTCGAGCATTCAGTCTAGGTTGGCAGAGCAATAATCGTTGTTGTCTACTGACTTGGATATTTGAAACAAAAGTTTGTTATATGCGAAATTCGGCATGCTTCGTGTACTTAAATCGTTTGCTGTTATACAGACCATGCATGTTATCCGCTGTACTATGTGTATGTACCGTAGTTTAAACAGCTTTCATATTCCAAAAAATTCTCGGACGGAAACAGATTTTTAAAAATTCGATTGAATGATGTATTTCATTTACTAAAGTGGAGATATTTTGGTCAGCACTTAACACCTAGGTCTTTAGCGCTGGTGAGAGGAAACATGACGTGAATATGGAGCAGCGCCGGAATGAAGAGACGGGAGAAACTGGAGATCTCCGAGAAATCCCGCCGACCAACAGCATCGTCTGGCACGATTCCAGCATGCAAAAATTCGCGACCTCGCCAGGAATCGAACCCGGATTGTCTTGGTGGGAAGCGTGTGCTCTAGCCACTGCACCAAGCGAGGTCCCTTACATTTACTGAAGACAACCACAAAAGTATTCCAGTATATGCCAGTACGTAAAAATATTTATTGCAACATTAAAGTATCTGTAGACAGCCAGTAAGCATGTATAGGTGGTATAGGGTAAAGTGAGCACATTTTAAATACTAGCAACTTTTGTCTCTTTTAGATAATAGAAGGGATTAGAATGAAAGCGCAGTAACTGTAAGTCAGGATTGCTTAGTTTTGCAGAATAAAGTGTTTTGGGTAGGAACTCACAAAAAACTAAAATTATTTTCTAGCAATCCAACACGCTGACTTATTAACGAAAGCAGCCCTCACTTAACTGACTTTATTTTTAACCGTAGGACATGAAAAATTAAGCCAATACGCAATAACTTCAATGCATTCAAATTAGTGACTTACTTCACTTTCATTCTAATCCCCTCAATTTATAATTTTCTACCATGTTTTAATACGAACAAAGCATCATCCTAAGTGCTAATTAAGGTGTAGATAGTACCGTACTAAAATTTAACATTTAAGGCACAACCAATATAGTTTTTGTGATATTTGAACGATTCTTGCAATGGATTCGTATTATGAACATCAAAGTTTTTTTGGACATACGCCATTGGGGGGGGGGGGGGGGGGGGGCGAATTTTGTCTATTGCAGAAACACACACAATAAAAAAAGAAAAGAAAAAGCCAGTAAGCTGTAGTCAACAGACAAAAAAACAGATAATCCGTTAATTTCTTCCGGGATCATATGACTCTATGCCTTTGAGGAATTATCTGTATGTTTTATGTCTGTTAGCTACTGTTTACTGGATTTTCTTCCTTTGTTTTTTGTTTTATTGTGGGTGTTTCTGCAATACGGCAAAATTCGCCCGCAATGGCGTATGGGCAAAAAACTTTGATGTTCAAATATAGTTTTTAAATTATTTTCCTAGACAAGTTAATCTTAAAAAGTGCCTAATTTATCGTGAACAATCTATAAAGTATATAATTTTAAAAAGTGGCAACTTGACGGTGAATAGCTCGTGTTCGAAATGTAACATGGCGACTAGGGCAGCGTGCACGGGCCACCGAGGCGCAGGTGGACGCGACCCCGGAGGTCGACAAGGAGCAAGGAGGGACGTAACTGGCCGGGGGGCAACAAGGAATGCCGGGGCGATAAAAGGAAGAAGGGGTTCACTGTGGCGCGCAGGTGGGTGTAGGGGTGGCGTGAAATATTCTCCCCACATCTCAGGTGCACCTGAATACCGCGAGCCGACACATGAATCATCTGCTTGCTTTATTCCCTCTCGACGACTACTGGGCATATCACCGACCCTAGACTATCCTCACTGGAGCATATATATACAGTACGTACAAACACCCAGCCGTGCCGTGCGGCCATCGACGTTCACTAGCTATGCTAAGTGGGCTTTACGTCTCGTCGACAGCAAGGTCATAAGAGACGGAGCACACACAACTTTACTCAGGGATAGTAAAGGCTATGGCCTTTGTTAAGGGCGTGGTCTACTGCAATTTTCACCACCATTATTTTATTTTTTATTTGCTCCAGATATTCTTTTTCTTATTTTAGACACAAAATGTGACTTAATTTGGCTCTTATGAAATTTTTTTTTATCTGTCATAGTTTTCGCGTAATGGCTTGTTAAAGTCATATTTTGCATGTTCCGTGTTAACGACCACACTAAAACAAACTGATATACCAAACTAAAAAAAATCACAGTAAATAAACACATTGCAGGCTACAATGGCATGCTCAATAAAAAATAAATAATACAAATTATTTGAATTTTAAAAAAATGCTGAAACTCAAAATTAAAATTTAAAAAATTCAATATTTTTTTTATGCAAATTTTTTTTTTCTTTAATTTTATGAGCATGCCATTGTAGCCTGCAATGTCTTTATCCACTGTGAATTTTTTTAGTTTGGTATATCAGTTGGTTTTAGTGTGGTCGTTAAAACGGAATCATGCAAAATATGACTTTAACAAGCCATTACGCGAAAACTATGACCGATAAAAAAATTTCATAAGAGTTAAATTTTGTCACATTTTGTGTCTAAAATAAGAAAAAAATGTCTGGTGCAAATAAAAAATAAAATAATGGTGATGAAAATTGCGGTAGCCCGCGCCCTTAAGGGATTATCCGCAGAATTCTTCTGCAGCGAATATCTGCACACACGCGCGAACACACATACATAATATATTTTATTTATTTGATTTTGCGTGTCCTCGAACGGCACAAGGACTTGGTAGAGGTACGCTGGTGGAAAGGGGGAAGGAGTTGGCCAGGACTCGTTTTAAGGAACCATCCTAACATTCGCCTGAAGTGATTTGTAATTTGGGAAAACCATGGAACACCGAAATCAGGATGGCCGGAGCCGGGGATCGAATCCGGATCCTTCCGAGTGCGAGGCGAGTGTTTTGCCATTGCTCCACTTCGCTCGATATATATATATATATATATTGTTGCATGCTGTGTTTCTGAGGACGGGCTGGATGGGGCCTGTGTCGAAACACCTTGAGGGCTGGCCCATGACTCAAAGCCCGAGTGTCTCACAGTGGGAATCCCGCCGAAACTACGTCATAGATACCTGTCCCAACTACGTTTTTGCCCTGCGAAGCGGCGTACGTGACTCAAACCACATCCGAAACATGATGAAATATCTAATTTTAGACCCCTGTAATGCGGTAATTCCCCTGCTGTTTTGCCTGGTATATAAGGTTTGAATCGACAAATTGGAGAGAGTTCGCTATTGGTCGTGCTAGAGGAAGGTGCTATGGTTTTGGAGATAGACTGGTGAAGACATCTTGGTGACGTCAGAGTCTACTGTGAAGCGGCAGGCGGCTACTTTCAGAGCAGTGTGGACGAACCAAGAGGACTGCTGCGGCGGGCTGACGGGCGAAGAAGGAGGTACGGGACGCGAGTCGAACCGAAGACCTCAAGAGTGAAGACAGCGGTGCACTCGGGGTGCTGCGCAGCACACGACGATTCATCACTACGGCGGACTAATAAGGTTGTACACTGTCACTACTTGAAAGGTGTTGATTGTATATATGACTGAATTTTATTGTGATTTGTACTGTTTAATTAATTGATGGTAGACTTTTTTTGTGCTTTAATTGTGAAAGTTAACTAACGTGTCTGTGACACAGTGGTAATTGTGTGCATAACTAGTTGTGTTGTGAGAGTTATAGTTGATTACTGTTTTGTGTATTTCGTAGCTTTGTGAGCTATTAAATCCAGTACTTAATTTAACTCTTTTATTTATAATTATAAGACCTCTATCCCAAAAGAACTCATGGGAATTGCCCACATATGAAGTTTATGTCTCAAACTTGTAACTATATATATATATATATGTATATATATATATATATATATATATATATATATATATATATATATATATATATATATAAGTCGAAGGTGGGAGAAGGGATAAAAAAGGAGGGAAGGGGTTCGAAAGTGCTTACTTATTCGTGCGAAATAACCTTCAAATCTTAAACAGCTATGTGCAAGCACATTGGCGGTCTGCTGCACCACAGCCGTATTTCCTTTCGTGAGACGTATCTCAGCTGTTCTGTATGTTTTCTGATGGTTGAGACGTTTGTTAATTTTTTACGTGGTGCATGGGATCAAATATAGACGTAATTTCTAGCCCCTTTTATCATCGTGTCCTTCTCACGTGTAAGATGGTCATGTACAGTCAAAGGCGAACCCAGAAGGAGGATTGCGAAGGGTGCATAAGGAAGATGACACCAGTCGAAACCCTTTGAAACATATTATAAACTGTCCTGAGAATTTATTTTAGAAAATGAATTTAAATACTGTCAGAAATATAAAAATTACTGATCTATTATATTAATTTGTAATTATTTCGTAAAATTATGATTTTACCAAGTACGCTCCCAGGCTACAAACACTGAATCTAGGCCTACGCTAGCGAAATTAGAATATAACCCCCTCTCAACTGTAAGTTTAAGATCCACCACTGTATTAAAGTTCGCAGGTTTTCACTGAAGTTGTCTGGGCTGTAGCCGCGACGATGTCAAGTTTCTTCCCGACGTTTCAGTAGAAGGGTAGATAACAGTTATCGCTGGTACAGCTTCATCCTGAAGATGGAGGCTGCAACGTCTTCAGAAATATCGGTAAGAAATGCGACAACGACGCGGCTACAACCCAGAAGCCTATAACCTGTCTGCCACTGTACTTTACACTGTATATTACACCCAATCAGTGGCCTGTCGTGGTCTTGTTATATGTGAGGAGCCGCGATTTTATGGCGAAAATATTTTTGCAACATTTGGTTTTGATGCGTCATGTGCACACCTGCAGCTCTGCTACATCGTCTGTGGTTGGATGATTTTACTCTCACTTGCCTTGGCAAATTATAGACGTACTAACTCACAATAATCTTATTCTGATTGGTGCAGTAAAATGAGAAACGTGTCTGAACATAGACACGCTGCCAATAACCTTGAAACAGAACTGCCGATGTGCACGTGAGTCACTGAAACAAAGAGGGGCAAAAATATTTTCGCGACAAAATCGTGGCCCTGCATATAAGCTTTGTCTATACGCTTTGAGTACGGGATAAAGTGAACACTAAAAATTTCACCATTGAAAAATATCAGTAGCTGTTACTGCACATAATTCAACATTAACTATAGTTGCCTAACTGCTTGTAAGGTTGGCAGCGAAATTTACGCAATATAGTTCCGTGTATTTTGTTATTTAAATACGACAATATTGAAATAAGAGCAACTGAAATCGACATTATTGTATTCTATATAATTAATAAAAACTGTTTTAACTAACTGTATAGAGTCATACTGACTTCACAACTGATCTTACATGCGCAAACATCAAGGGACGTGTCCAGAGAGGTTAGACATGACCCATCGTTAGCCGTTACGCGCGGAAATATACGCAATGGCTAAAAATAGAACTTTAGCAGGGCTTTTTTAGTGCTTACTTTATACCGAACCGCCTATACCAGTCATATCCAGTAAACATGTGTTGTGTAGACCGAGGGATATTATTGGAGAATATGTTCCTTTCCTCTTGTGCGCTACTGAAAGATGAGCATACCTGCTTCTACATGACTAATTGTCCCACGGACAACTCAGTGTTGACTATATGGTCATTACTTATCACTGCATGCCTTTCAACACGACCACGATACGCCAATGCACCCTAACTACTATATTTTTAAAATAATGGTAAGCGGTTGGACATTAATTTTTACACATCTCGTAATTAACACGCAAGGCCAACATGTTAAAAATAAACTGTTCTCCGTAATGTGCCGTACTCTGAACTCCAGCGTATAGAATTTCCTCGTTGTGCAAGACGAGTGTCTTGCTCAATCTTGATGTCGCAGACGGCGGCATGTGAAAGTTGCCATAGGAGGTGTCTCCAGTCACCGAGACTGCGAGCTGACGAAACCTCAGGTCACTAGTACCGAGTTAAAAATACAACCTTTCAAAATGCTGCATTGATAGCACGTCGCTGTTTACGAGTGTCGAAAACATGAAACACAAGCATACTTAGAACTATGGACGTTAAACGGGAAAATTCTATGTAGAATTATAAAATTTTCTTATCTTTGCCAGAATACACCTCAATCAACAGTTGAATTACATTACCTAATTACTTTACAAATAATGTCAAACTTATTTACAATACATAACACAGTCACATATAACTTAATATTTACAGTACCTTCATTTACTTTCGTACAGAACGAGTTGACTAATACAGCTGCTGTTTTTGTCACCAAAAAAAAAAACTGATTTAAATGCCTCATTCTTGAGTATTCATACATTTTTTTAATTTTTAGTCTATCCGTTTCTTCCGACATTCTCAAATGCATGTACTGTCCTGTTCTCTTTCCACCACATCCGTCGCCGAACACTCGCCGCAAAAACACCGTATCTCTCACTGGACGTTGCGCTGCACCCTCGCTACTTCGCTGCCTGCTGCCGTCACTTTCTGATACCTTCCACAATACAGACTAAGCGCCAAACAATCACTGCCGCTGCCCGTTGTATTTATACCGCCCGCGACACCTTCTAGATCACTCTTCACACTCCCAGCTCAGCTATGACGCGGGTCGCCTACGAATATTCCAGGTGGCAGGATTGGTTTCCATGTCCATCTAAGAGCGCCCCGTCCAAGGTCACATGCCGGTACTTGTGGCAGTGCACTCCATGGCTCTCCCTGCCAGATGACGTCACAGATTGTATTAGCTGTTCACACAACCCAGTGTGGAAAGCGCTGGCCGGGTACATATCTTGTAACAGTATTAAACAGCAATTGGGTGTAGTTTCAAACATTAGCACAATATTCATTAACGTATACCTATCTTTTATAGGAAGAGTTATGAGAAAATTTACAATATTTTACAAGAATATTTTGAATATTTGATCTCTCGATGCTTCACGCAAATTATGTTTCATATAGTTTACGCGCTTGGCAATATTTAACGGTAGCATTATGTAAGAAATGATTTGTATTCTTACTTATGTAACAGTGTTTATTTTCTCTTCAGATATAAGTAAAAAAAAATAGTTTGATATCAACGAATGTTAAGCGAATATTTTCGAGTTCACATAGTTTAAAAAATTTTCTTGTAATAGTTGGTAGGCAGAAGTTCAATTATCTTCACAGGAACTGCATACAATTCTAGTTTTCGCTGGAACTTGCTTGTCCGAAAACCACAACTCGACCACCACCACCACTCTTTCAACCAGACAAGTTCCTGACGGCACACGTATCACGAAGTTCGGCGACCAGAGGATTCCCGCTGAAGGGTTTCATAAAGTGGGCGATGGGGGAGGTAGGCGGTGATAGGCCGACTATCGAGCGCATCTAACAGTCGGCGCGCCGCTAATGGCCTCGTCTCGTCCTGTTAGTCACGCCTGCTCGGAGGCCGGCCCGAGTCAAAGGGGCACGACCAGAGCGGGCGGAAGAGATCGTCGTGAACATGCTCAGTGTGTGCTCTGATCTTCCTTGGCTCCTGCTGGTTGTTCAACTGGCGCCACCGTGCAGCGCCCACACGCCTTACATCACACACACACTACATATATATATATATATATATATATATATATATATATATATATATATATATATATATATGTAGAGATAGGACATTTCGCGAAAATATTTTTGCAGCACTTTGTTTCAGTGCCTTACGTGCGCACCTACATCTCGGTTTTGTGGTCACTGATTGGATGCCGTAACACCCAGCGTCTTGAGGTTAAACCCGCAAATCACAGGTGTGATGTGTCGCAGTGATCCGTATACTACCGTAATTGGCACAGTCAAATGAATAACAACTCTGCACAAAAGACTCTTGTCAATAACCTTGAAGTTGACCTGCAGGTGTGCACGTAAGGCACTGAAATAAAGTGGGGCAAAATCTTTTCACCAAAAATTCCTGTCTCTGTACATATGTATACATACACACATACATAAACACAGTTAAACCCTGCCAAAACGTTTGTAGGGGGACAGAAAGAAATAATGCGTTTAAACAAGGAAACGTCTTAAAATGGTTAAATTATTTCATTTGTTTATTGTTTATATAGAAGAGGCGAAACATTATGTAACTTAATGCATATCTGCTCGATCCTTTCATTTGTACCTATAATAGTCAAACTGTCCAACATTATTTATTTATATATATATATATATATAGAGAGAGAGAGAGAGAGAGAGAGAGAGAGAGAGAGTCTCCCCCGAACAACACAAAGTCTTGGTACTAGTGCACGGGGAAAAGAGGGAAGGAGTCATCCGCGGCTTTTGTTAAAGAACCATCCCAGCAATTGCCTGGAGTGATTTCGGAAAACCCTGAAAAACCAAAATCATAATTGCCGGAGCCGGGGTTCGAACCCAGTTCCTCCTGAATGCGAAGCGAGTGTCTTACTACTGCTTCACCTCGCTAGGTTCTGATGTACTTGCAGGCCGGAGATTTCACCGGACCGCTGTTTATGAAACCTGCTCTTGAGAAATTCGAATCAATAGTGAACGTGCATGAACACCTCGCTAACTCTCTTCTGGCCTTTCGGTGGAGTATCAGCCTACGAACAAGTAGCTCAGGGGCGTCATTTCAGGTTTTTTCTAGGGAAGGGGGGGGGGAACAAAATTTTTTTTCGGTGACACTGACCTTGTTGCATCTTTTTTAAAATTAGGCATGTATAAATTAGAAACTTTAATAATATAACTGCATTTTTATGTGCTTACGTTAGCATTATTTAAATAACCAAATACAACAAATTTATTATATAGGCCTACGCTTAAAATTAGTAGATGAGGGCTGAGTGACAATATGACTGTGGAATCTAGACAGCAAGTCGTTGAACCCGCGTAGATATACATAGAGACCAGAAAAAATTCACTTGTTTAATTACCTGTCGGCTAGCCTCCAATATCTTATTCTTAGAACCAATTATTTTCGTGAAAAAAATTTTTAGCAACAATTTGTTTCAATGCCTTACGTGGACATCTGCAGCTGTGCATCGTAGTTACTGGCATAATGTACTTGCGCAGAGGTGTCGCCCATTTGACAGTAGCCTACCAATTAGAGCAAGCTTACTGCGACCACACACGCGAATGATAACTTGTTAGAACCCCGAGATGCTGAGAGTTAACTAGTTAAGAATAAAATTAAAAGTTAAAAAAAAATTGACTCGCCGGATACTAAATATCAAATCGATCAGTCCGGTTGAATTGCTCACATTTGTATAAAAATACACGATGATCTTCACCCGGTTGAACAGATTTCCTTGAATCACAGCCAGGGACCCCTGAATTTTGCCCCACTTTGTTTCGGTGCATTACGTGCACATCTGCAGTTCTGCTTCGTGGTCAGTGATTGGATATTTCAACTGTTACGAGCCTTGGGATTCTACCGGCAAATCACAGACGTGTGCGTTGTAAAAACATTATTATGACTGGAGCAGTTAAATGAGAGACGTCACTTCACAAATATCAGCTGCCAATACCAATGAAGCAGAAGTGCAGACGTGCACGTAAGGTACCTAAACAAAGTAGGGCAAAAAAAATTTTTTTTCGCGCAAATCAAGGGTTCCTAATCATACCTATGAACACTCTCGTCGTCTTTCAAAAATAAAATGTCGGTTCATTCGTTTAGGAGCTACGATGACACAGACAGACACGTCAAACTGATAACACCCTTATTTTTGATTCGGGAGCATGAGGCAGAGATGCAGATGTGCACGGAAGGCAGTGGAACGAATTGTTATGAAATTTGTTTCACCGAAAATCCCTGGCTCGATGAATGACTACTTGAGCAGTCAGCGGTTGCTCATTGGCTTCTTGCTAACGCAGTGATACCACAAGATTAGGCCTGCGTTATGCTGGTTATTTAGGCCTATCACTGGTTCAGCGCATTCTGGGCGGTGTCAAATTATTCTATAGCGTCAATTGTGAGAGAGACACTAACTTACCGTGCTTGAATTCTTGCTTGTGCCGAAACGTGAACGCGAATCTTTCAGGCTCGTTAGGAGAATACGTGTAGAGACAGGGCATTTTCGCGAGTGAATTTCAACCTAAGATAGACTTCAATCACGTGGGAATTCATTCTCTTTCACGATTAAATCATGATTTTTCCAGCACGTCCTAAAGAGCGCTGCCTACCTCGTAGTTCCGGCAAAGACAAGGATAGATAGAGATTTACATGTTTAGATATATTGGGTGGGGTTGTCTACTTTCGGACAGTAACAAATTTCTGCATTGTTATGATACAAATATTACCACAGGACTTAAAATGTGAAATTAATAAAAGGGAGGTGTTTTGAGTGATTTTTTGTGTCTGGAAAATCTTGTGACGGAATTATATTTTAAAATATACCGTAAGAGTTCGCGCAACCGTTACACGCTGGAATCATATTCGTTAGGATTCGGGCTCGATCCCCGGCTCCGGCCATCATGGTTTCGGTTTTCCATGGTTTCCAGATACCGCTCTAGGCGAATGCTCGGACGGTTCCTTAACAAAGACCATAGCCGACTCCTCTCACAGCTCCTGTCCTTGTATCAAGTTGCGTGTCACCGTCTCTAACGACCTCGCTGTTACCGAGACGTTAAACTCTCTTATCTTGCCAGAGTTCAATTACCGGTTCCGGACATGGTTTCCCGAAATCGCTTCAAGTGAATGCTGTAATGGTTCCTTCATGGTCGATTCCTCGCCCAGTTTCTGCCCTTGTGAAGAATTATGTGTACTTGTCTCAAATGACCTTGACGATCAGACAAGGCCGATAAAAACACTTGAAAGTATAATTTGCCTTTTCCTTGGCCTAGTTATGTTAAGGGTTTAGGGATACTGTTATTTCTCCGTGAGATTTTATTTGAAACCTCATTTTTACCCTTCTAAAGTAATGGAACATTTACAGACTCAGTCGAAAGACCAAAAATTAAAACGAAACAAAAATTTGTTGGGGGGGGGGGGAGAAGTATAACTTTTTTTGTTGCGTCCAATATCATTTCGACACGTATGTTAGTGACGCTGAAGAAGGCCAGGGATGTACTGTAGGCTACATAAAACCCGGCAAAGGCTCGAGAGAGTATTATGCTTATATTCCTGTGGGCTTAGACGGGAAGAAGGACCCACAGAGAACTCCTAGATATACCTGGACCAGACGCGACGCGACAGGCTAGTCGGGCGACAATAAACGGTGATAAATTCTCGTGTATAGAACTGGACTAGTATACGGGTTGCGATACCGGCCAGTTATTTATCACATCCGAGCTGCGGCCGGCTCCTTTTTATCGGGCCCCGCGACGCGACGAGAGAGTCGCGCCTACAAAAATACCGGCGCCCGTAATTTTGAATAAATTATGCTACCAGAATTGTGGGCGCTGGGGGAGCTTCGCTACCAGCTCCGGACGTGAGCAGAGCTGACACGTAGCCAACAGAGGCAGCCAAGGCCTACTTCAAAACATATAAAAACAGAACTGAAATAATAGCTAAGTTAATCTATGACGAGTGTAGGGTAATATTCTCTGACTTTTTTTTTTACGATAAACATATTTTTCCTTACAAAAAAAAATTTTATTGCTCAAAGGGGCAGTTAAATAAATATGTAAATTGTTTTAATATTTTTGTTTTTATTTGTAGTAGGTATGGTTTGTTTCACAGACATACATTGTGAATACCTATTATTTTTGCTGTTTTTTTTTTTCAAACTTTCTGTATAACGGAATGTCGAGGTTCAAATTTGCATAAAACGGTTTTATGCCTGAAAGATAAACCAAGTGACATACCGAAATTAAATGGTTCACACTCAAGAACTGTCTCACGGGTTACGTCAAGATGTCTATTAAACCACACTGAGTGTTTTTTCTACTGAACTTAAAATATTTCCAATTTTCTGAAATAAAAGTTAATTCATTGCGTCTTCAGGCATAGGCTCGCATCAGGGTCCGAAATCAGTCGCACTTGTGTTCTCGGAACCTGTGTGTTTTTGTCTTAAGGCGGGAACAGATTCCTGTCCACGGAAAGTCTTTTATGTGTTCGTGTGTGGAAAACTACAGTGTTTTGTTTCGTCTCGTCATTATGTCGTATATTTGTGATTCACATATGTTTTGCCAAAGCAAGCCTCAAACCCGTGTTGTCTGCTTTCGTGATGTCTGGATTAAATAACGTTACGTTATTTTTTTGCGAGGCAACCGACCGCTTAGAACTAACTTTTTGGGGAACCGGAATAAGAGAGAGGAAAAAAAAAATGACAGTCCGTTGATAGCAGGATGTGGCTCTGCCTGTGACAATGTATTGGAGTTAAGTGAAGCCGCCGTTTTGGGTGTCCCATTATGGCAAACGCGTCTTCTTTAACCAATCTCAAAACTAAAAAGTTCGTAATGATGCCCCTGGTCCGAGAAATTTTGTAATTAAATAATTATGTTCTTTACATAGCTAATTTGCACTACTCTGAGGTGTTTGTTATTGTTTAGAGGCGCATCAAAACAAGTGTTCATCACCTCAAATCGCCTCAGCGCCATGATGGAACGAACACCCGAACAGCCGGCGTTACCTATGTCACAACAAGCCATCTTCTTACTATTCTTACCTCTATGGTTGATAGCTTCAGCGAGGACGACTCCACTCTGGCTGACCTCCACGACCTGGCAACATCGACCGCTGCGCTGGGTTGGATAGATTATTCGCCTGGCTTGACAGATTTTCTGGCAACCGCTTGTCATATCTGGCAACTGTTCCCCTATACGTAACAAAGGAGCCATGGTGGTAGCCCGTAGCCATGCAATTCGCTGGCGACGTCACAATCAGCTTCTTACAGAGGCGCCCCAGTGCTAACGTGATTTTCAATTTTAACTATAAATGCTTTAATATCTTGTATGCAAAGAAATGTATGCCTGACTATTTGCTGACCTATGCGATCCTATAGGCCTACCATTCATCCGACTGCAATGAAAATTGGGTGAGTTGTGCAAGCGCCCGCAAAGGTTTCTTATAAAAAAAATCTGTACATAAAAAAAGGGGGGGGGAGGCAGGGCTGTGGGACAAAACGGGGTACCCAAAATATTAGTGCATTAATTTTCTTTTTATAAATTTTTCTTAAACGTTTATTAATTACCCTTAAAATAAATTTGCCCCAATAACATTTTTTTTTAATTTGTAGAAAAAACTACGTCATTTAATACTCTTAATATTATTATCAGTATAAATGTTATTACTTTTATGAAATTTGAAGTGCCGAAAAGTTATCATCAGAAACTTTTATAAGTTTTAAAAATGTATTTTATTTATTTGGTAATATTAAGTTGAGTAGGGCCTACTCGTTCGCATTAAATTAAAAACTACGTGAACAAAGTTGTTGGCAACAAGAAAATAAAAATAAAAATACTTTATTCTGTTTTATATCGTGGGTTTACCACCTTCCATTATCGTACATTTCACCCCAGCAAGTTTGAAAATGTTTTGATGTATACCTTTTATATATATATATATATATATATATATATATATATATATATATATATAACATGGAAGAGGATTCAAGCGAAAAAATATAAAGCCAATAAGTTTACTATGAGCGTTGAAAAATTAATACAATGAAGAATAATGACAGGCTATGAAAAAAAAAATATTCCGGAGAACTTAAAAGGCTCTATAAGAATAAGGCAGATGCAACGTCTGGCGTCACATTGCTACAAATGTTTGCACATTTTGTAGACAATTTCTTGGAAGCCAGAAAGCAATGTATTTTTATCAACTTATTTATTTATTTATTGGAAGTTCTATGAGTGACAATGAGCAGCTTCACAGCCTTGTCAGAGGTAATTACATAGAGGAAAGGGGAGAAACAAAAAAAAATACAGACGAAAAATAATAAAACCCAACAAAAATTGGGTGTGTGAAAAAGGTGTCAGTCGACTATACTCCTTTTAGGAACTATTTTTGTGTTGTTTTTAATCTGTTGTTTGTCCTTGTGTCGTCTTCTGGGATATGACTACATTCCTTTCAGGAATTATCTGTAGCCTATGTTTTATGTCTGTTGAGTACAACTTACTGGTATGATCTTTGAAAGAATTGTGCAATGGGAGTGCATGACTGGATTCAGTTTCTTGGACGTACTCCATTGCAAATTGAATGACTGTCAAAGAAAACTAAACAAATAAAAGAAAACCATAATATCAAACTACTGTGTCTTGTTTCGTCTCTTCGTTGTGTCGTTTGTTTTTCTGTATATGTCTGTTATCTGTTGCGTTTTGTCTCGTCTATTTGTTGTGTCTTTTTGTTATTTTTCTGTTCGTGTCTGATATCTACTGTGTTTGTTGTTTCATCTCATCGTTGTGTCGCATGTTACTTGGTTTTTTATTTATTTGTTATTATTTTCATTTATTATCTGTTTGTTCCTTGTTTCTATTTGACCCGATTCCATTTTGGAATTTCTTGTTGTGTATGTATCTTGCTGACTAAAGCATACTCTGCTTATATTATGGTTTTCTTTTATTTGTTTAGTTTTCTTTGACAGTCATTCAATTTGCAATGGAGTACGTCCAAGAAACTGAATCCA
>PNEQ01026428.1:0-72263 GCA_003012365.1 Medauroidea extradentata | reverse complement strand
GGGTGTATAGAGTTCTCCGATGTACATTAGCACAGTGTTGCTCGCTTGCCGTATCCACTCCTTTTTTAAGCTAGGAGCACTGAAATACACACATACATTCAGGTGTTTGTGTAAGAAAATAATTAATTAATTTCAGGTGTTTCCTGAGCTCAGTAATCTGGTACAAATGCATACACACAGTGACCATGTACGGTACTGCAAATGTGCCTTCAGTGTTCTCAGGTGAATTAGTTGTGGAAAGTCAAATATACTGAATGAAAATTCTTCTCATTGTGATGAGATAAAATTTATACAGAAATTAACCACTTGTCATCTTATACGAAATAACTGGTGTTAGCCCACTGCCATGTGGAGATATGGTCGAAATGCCTGTGCTGGCAGCAAATTATTAAATTTAAACCAGTTTCTGGCTACAAGAAATATTATGCACGAGGGGGTGAACTTTAAGTAAAATGCTCCAGCATCAACAAAGTAGATGAACATAATTACAATGACCAGTTATAATAAGCAAGTATGTAGTCCCCCCCTCTTGCCTAATACACTACCAGCTGCGTTGGACGCTGACAAACAACAGGGGTGAGCATTGCACGTTCTGCCCACGTATTGCATGTGCGGGCAGCGCCAGCATCGTGTAACATCCAAAAACCTAAAAGGAAACTGAAAATTCGTACCTAATAACAAAAATTAATGTATACTCGGCCTCGGCCTTGCATTCAGAAACGTTAGCACAAAATCCATGTTCATTAATTACACTGATACCTAGATTTATTTAGCACACACAAAAACATACGCTAGTCCTATGATTGTTGACTTGTCACTGATTATTATTATTATTATTATTATTATTATTATTGTTATTATTATGGTGGTTGTTATTATTATTATTACCCTGCCTGCTCATATTCTGTAAACATAAATCATAACTCTCATACCTTATAACTTGACAAATTAAATATGTGAATCGGCCCTGGCTGGCCCAGTTTCGGTTTTTCATTCCTCTAGTTCGTGTGGCTGTAAAAATTAGAAAATGGGCAGTAGTCCGTCATCCCTAAGTCATTGGCTTCTGTGCCTAAACTCCCACTCTCCCCTTCCTCGCACTCACTATGCTCATGTTGCACTCCTATCAGTGGGTTTGCATGTCAGGATTCGGCTAAGGCCAGAGGAGGTGGAACGCCAGCTTTGTGTGTACACATGTGAATGTGAGTGCATGCATGCACATGACATTTGTAATATGTTATACTATAGCCTTAAACAACCAAACAGTGATATGAGATTCTTTCTCTCAATAAGTAACAGTCCATAGTTTAACTATTTGGATTTTTTTGGATTTTTCCTACATTTTATGATAATTTTTCGTTTACAGTTACGCTTTTAGTGTACCTCGTAACTCCGGGGTTTGTCCAATACAGCATTTGAATGTAAAACTTCACAAAAATTATATGTGAAAAGGTATATACATTGAAACTTCATGCATCTTTTTAAAAATAGGACTGATATCAAATGCCTGTCCCAAAAAGCACCTGGCAGAAATCAACCACACTGCTTCTTGACTAAGTCTTACATACTACCACATCACCAAATGCTTGGATTGTTTCATTGACTATGTATGGTGATGTGGCTTTAGCTGCCATGGATAAATAAAAAATTAATGATTACAGTATTTCTGCATTAGTGCATTTTATGTAGAATTCCTTAACAAAATAAAAAAAAATAATCATGTTTCTTTCTCTTTGTTTTAGATGATGGGGCGTGTCAGCTGCGTGACAGGACATGTAAAAACTCAGTTAATAGCTCACGACAAGGAAGTGTATGATATAGCGTTCAGTAGAGCTGGTGGAGGTCGTGACATGTTTGCTTCAGTGGGTAAGTAGTTTATATTTAATGTTATTTTTAGCCTACATTCCAGGAAATTAGCATATTAGATTATCTTGTCTTTGTGTTCGTGTAGGTATATCAGTCTGTCTGTATGATTGTCTCCCTCCATTCTCTTTCTTTCTTTCTGTGTCTCCATCTGACTTTTTCTCTGTCTCTTTCTCTATTTAGCTCTCTAAATTTTTTTCTAACAACTTTAAACTCTTGTACTGAATTTCATCATATTTGGTACACCTTCAGTATTTAATAAGATGGCATGATTTTTTTATATTTGTTAATTCTTTGATCATGTTTTCAAATTGGTGGCCATTTCAAAATTTTTATCACATAAAATATCTATGGAACCATTTGCAGAGTTTCTTGAAATCCCATTTACATATTTTGTTCATGTAGTCAGTTTTGTCAAAGTTGTGGCCATTTAATAATTTCTTATTTAATGAACTATATATAAAGGAAATTGTTTTCATATTTATCAATTTGGGACACACCAATTATCACTTAATCATTTCTTATTTAATGAACAATGTAAAGGAAATTTTTTTTCCATATTTTATAAACTTGGGACACACCAAGTATGTAGGACCAGACTTTTTGCTGTTGCTGGGTGATTGTTTTAAAAATATTGGTTATTTGTTAATTTTTGTGTTATTTTAAAACCACTTGACTAATTCATACTTAATTTTGTATTTTGATAATTTTTTCACGCAATTTTTGATTTTAGCTGGGTTTAGCTTTGTTGGTCACCATTTTTCAAGGTAGAAAGATGTGAATAATAAAAATTTTGGTCATATTTAGAGAACTACTAGACCGGTTGTAACAAAATGTAATTTTTAGGAAGTTTATCATCTAAACTTTTATTAACTTCGGCATATTTTTGTAGGTCTGCTACAAGTTGGTAGAATGACATGAATAAGTAAAGCCATTATGTTATATTTCCAGATGTATGCAACCTGTTGTAACTTCTTGGTTTAATCTGTAACCACATTATAGAAAATAGGCACAGTCATGCTGACATCTTGTACGGAATTGTATAACTATCTAGGATCATCGTGCTACATAAAGATTTTAAATTATTATGTGGAAAAATTATCTCTTAATTTGCCAATATTCCAAAGATAGGACAGATTTTAAAATAATTTGTTATGTTTTTGTAAATTATGTAATTGAAAAGAATAAAATATTTTGATGGACTCGATAGACTTTTTTTCCATTGCCTATCTGATTACTGGTAAATACAAATTACTAATAATAATTACAAGTTGTACATCCTAACACAATCACATAACAATTATGACAAGTTTCCAATATAAAAAGAAACAATCAGTACAAAATAAGATGTCCTTTTTATGAAATGTTACAGCAATTACAGTTTAGATTTGTGACGTAAAAAATTATAGTTATTATGTGAAACACCTACAGGATTTGTCAAAACTTAAGACTTGATTTCTTTTAGGCAATTTCACAGACAAAAATATACTGGCCTTGTTATATTTGAAAACATAGTTTAACACGGCGCGGGATAGGCCACGGTCAGTTCAGGGGAACCAAAGAATGTGCCCGACGTGAGGTTACCTGAGATTGACGTCTGGTGTGGGTCGACTGCCTGTTGGCCATGTAACCTGGCCCTCCTGCCGCTTGTCGGTGTTGGAAGTCCTCGTGGTGGTTTGTGTGCTAGCCTACCTGGCACACGCTGCTCCCGACGACTCTGGTTGCTGTGGCTCCTTAGGGTGCGGAGGGGAAGAAAGTCATTGTTGCCTTTGAGGAAAACACTGACGTGAATTGAAACCAGCATGGTGGTTTATTAGCTTGAAACACCCTCGAGCAGTGCCACCATTGACCATACGTAAAATATTCGCTCGGAGCGAATCAGTAAAGCTGTGAATGTGGCGTCGGCCAACAATGAACTTAGGTGAAAAGTTATGAAGGAGGCTCAAATAGCACTACCCTGACGCGCGTCGATCCCTGAGGCCATGAAGAGACACAAAAAGGTTCCGGTAGACTAAATTAACTATTGAAAACTAAATTATTACGTCACTAAAGATGAGGGACCTCAGAGAGACGTGACCGCACTCCGCGCGCACAACCTACTTGCTCGCTGACGGGGCGAAGACTAACTCAATATGGTGTCAGGCGGGGTCCTGGAAGCCCGTGTTCCTGCCAGACGTGGTGGATTTGCTCTTACATTTTAAGTTAAACATAAACGCAAAACCAAAAGTCATGAAAAAGTAACGAAATAATTTTTAATATGTTTCTGCCCGTTACATATAAATATAAATATAAATAAATATAACTGCCAGTCTTTTGTAGGGCAAACTCTGAAAGCATTGTTGGAATAAAATACGTATTAAATTCAAAAATGAAATACATAATGAGATTCTGCTTGAATTAAGAGAAGACATGCATCAAACTTGCTCTTAAAAAGAATATAAATGTTAAGAACACAAAAATAAATTGAAACACTCTTGGCAGGCTTTTCTAAGTGTCCTTGCCGCCATGATGAATTTAGCAACTGAAATAAAATGCAAAATGTTCAAAGCGTTTTTCAAAAAGAGTACTGCAGTGAAATCACGCAAATCTGCAGTGTATTCTGGTATGCTTTCTGATTAACTAACGTTACTATTTACACAATGCCTTTTGCAGCTTGGCACCTGACGTACGTCGTGTCGCGTAGCGCCCCGACGTCATACACATGTTCACATGATCTGGGACAGTTTTAGATTTTGTTTAAAATACTAGCAAATACGCTGCGGGCCCTGCAAACGAATTTGACTAGCCCAAAACTGCTAGTTGTAGACCGTAATGTACCTTCATAGAAGGGGGGACGTATGTGTTGACGTCTCCACTGATGAACCACAGTGCCTTATGTCCTGCTGTAGCGGGGGGGAAGGAGGAGAGAGCACGTGGCCGGGACACGGCCGCTGCAGCCCAAAAAGGATGGCGGCAGAACGGGCGTCCACGGCACACGTCAAGTTACAGGTGTGTTCTATTGATACATGTTGGAGTCGTAGTCATTTCCCCAAACATGAAAGGAATCTGGGTAATTCTTTTTCCAGCAGGATGGGGCACACCTAAGTGTGTATCTGCTTTAACAATCAATGAACTCCCACACCGCAGGATTGGACACTGTTCATGATAATGTGATGTCTGTCAAACTTGTGCTATGTAGTTTCTTTTGGTTTATGTGAAATATGTGCCACCATCGCTAACAACTTTTTGTGGGTTCTGGAACTGAATGACCATAGCTGTTGTGGTCATCAACAGAGGTGTACTGCAATGTGTGGGGGTGAACTTGACTACGTACTGGATATGTGTTGTGTGATGAAGGTACAGTGAAGATTTTTGGAAATTTTAAGAGAAAAAAAATAAAAAAATTTTTGGTTGTTGTCTTATTCAGATAATTATTTTGTGTTGATTACTTTGTAGATTACAAAGTTTTTTAATGTGATGATCATTTTTAAGAATCTAGAATGCATGATCATCCTAACTTCTCTGCAAACACTTTTTAGTGGTTTGTTCTCTTATGCACCTTCATTCTAATTATTTACTTACTGCTGTCAGATTTCTCCTTTCTGTATTGTGTAAGGCTGGGAATAAATTACCTTTCAGATAAGATTAATTACTTTTGTATCAAATTATTTTTAAACTTGCTATCAAAGTTCTTGTGCCTCATAGTACTTCCTTGATTGTAGTCTTAAATTTTATTTATGCTACATAGTGTAAGTAAGATACACAATAGTCACCCTATCTTATCATTGACTATAATAGATGCTGTCTGCTTCCCAAACATGCAAACCCGCCCTCATAGGCTAGCAATAACAGCAGTTTCCTTTTCCCCACCATAGAGCCCCTTGGTCCATCAGTTGCTGTATGGACAGAGTTTAAGGGGGTGGTTCATGAATTTGCTCCAAAAATGATACTTTTTGTTCGAAAATACTGAGAATATTAATTAAGTTAAGACTAAATGAATTACTTATGCAGGAAGTAGAAAGTTCGTAGATTTTTATGATGCATCATACATATTAGATTCACTCGCCGAAATTGTAAAAAAAATTGTCTTAGTTTGACTGTATTAGGTCCACAAAGTGACATTATTTGACAGAATATGAGTGTAATTATTGTGCAATGAGTGAAATCAAAGTTTTAAACAGTAATTTTTACTCACCTTTGTGAAATGTGTTAACTGTGTCTGTTATTTAACCCAATATATTTTTACGATACATTTTTTTCCTTTGGATCAATTTACTATGGGTTGGAAAAAAATTTATCTTCTCGTATAGTATTAATAATCTTATCCTTTCTCATACAGAGGTCCTTATGCCGTGCTTACTTTTCAGTTTCATACATTGATAACCTTACAGTTCTCGCGTGATGCATAAAATACTGGAGTGCCACGCGCAGCGGCATGCAAGTAAATATATCTAGTTGCAATGCCATCAAGAGAGCGCGTCATAAAGCAGCTCACACTGCTTGGGGAGAGAGTGTGCGTACGCGGAGATTCCACGTAGTGTCGCCATGCCAGCCTGCCTATACACTATCTGCAGTAACAATCTGCGTATTGCATTACGTGTATATTATACAATGTGTAAGAAAACGACTAACCATAGTAAGGCAATTAAATAAAAAGGCGAAAGCGGTAACTTTGTTTTGGCAAAGAAAGAAAGAATTGGCACAAGAAAACAAACAAGATCGTGATGCAAAACACGAAAGATAACTTTATATATGTATTGTTTTTAACATATTTTGAATTGAATACAATGCAAAACATAAAATGTCTAAACAGTGTCTGTTTTTCTATTTACATTATTGTTTATTCTGCGTGGTAATGGAATTTGTTTTTCTAATGTGAGTAGGGCCTACACTTCTTTCCGAAATTTATCCAACTGTGCATGTATAATGCAAAAACTTTTACTGCCATGAACATTATAATTTGTTGAGCCACGTGCATGTTTTTTAGACACGCGACAACGCGCACAAATACGTCTTTGAGAAAAATTGATTGTCTCGACAGGCAAATATATGAGGAACAATTTTTCAAAACCAGACATGTCCACCTTAGCTAGCTGTAGAAATAAGTGAATAAACATTATATTTTATAGCACTAACTGAGAATAAACATACCCATTTAAATAAGACATGTGTTTTTTTATGGAGTCTGAGTTCATACTCGTATGCAACACACCTTATTTATTTACAAAGGGCAGTTTACTCATTTTCGGGATTTTGAACATGTATGGTCTTGAATGTTTACTCCTCATATAAGTTTAATCTTTATGTAACAAATGAATTACTGTTAAATTAACTGTTGTAACATTTAAGCAACAACAGGAATAAATTTGCTTTGACAATAACGGTCTGTTGATGTAATTTTTGGTTGGTTATACGAAGCTAAGTTTTCATAAAATGTTATATTTTGCTATATATATATATATATAAATAAACTAAACATATATTTATCTAGGTTAATTGGTGTAGGGGAAAAGTGCACGGTTGGCGAGCTACTAGACGCAGGTTTAAATCCTTGTGCATCAAAAAAATTGTTTTTTCAAAGTAATTATTTATAAGTTTATATTATTTGTGTAGTAGTTACTTTACAAAAATATAATTTTCGTGATTTAATGATCAGAACAAATAAATAATTAAAATCGCATACATTTTAGTGATTGTTCAAACACACGGTGCATGCTTGTTTGGTTTAACAATATCTGTATGATGTTACGATCAACGTAACAAAAAAAATATTTCAAACAAATAATTGGGTTTTGACAAAACATACATTTGGGTACATGTATTGAAGTATGCTATAGAGTTTTTTTAAACAATTTTTTGTTTGATTTTATGGTATATGCTTACTTTGTCGCATGACCATAATTTAAAAAGATAGTGTGTTTATAGTTATTAAAAATTTGTTGCAGTGATTCTGGAACAGCTCAACCGATTTCTGTCATGAAAACCAACATAAAATAACATTAACATTTTATGTTCCTTGCTTTAGTGCTGATTTTGGATTTAGGGCCACACCTACGAAAATAGTTGATTGAGTTGTACGAAACTTATATTGTGCCATAATACTCCCTTAGCAAATTAGTAAGCATAATGAAAAGGAGTAATGTCAGTGATTTTGGAAGATAGCACAACCTGTAAAAACAGAGCATTTAAGACATCAATTGCAAGTTTTTTTACTATTTTTAACTTTGCAGTTCGTATTAATTATGTATCTGAAAAATTTATGAATAGTGAGAGAGTGGTTTTGGTCAACGCTTAACATCGAGGTCTTCAGTGCTGGTGAAGGGTGACATAATGTTAGTATGGAACAGCACCAAAATGAAAGGGCAGGGGAAACGGGGGATCCCAGAGAAAGACGGTAGACTAACGGCATCGTCCGTCATGATTCCCCACATACAAAAATCCGGGGTCCGAACCTGGATCGCCTCGGCAGGAAGTCTGACCATTCGGCCACCGTGGCCCCCTATGAATAGTACTTGTTTGTAAATTTGGGGAATGTAGGTTTAAAGTTTATATCAGTAAATTCTTATTTTTTAGTGTAAAAACAGAAAAAGCGAAACTCTTTTGTTTTGTGAGATGCGTTTACATATAAAACATTTTAACCCAATATTAATTATATAATTTATACTTTGCACTGAAAACCTAGCAGTGTATTGTAGGATGTTCGCCATATGTTAAAATTATATTCTATAGCGTGTGCCGGCCATAATTTACGCTTTATCGCAAATTGCTCACATTTTCACTTTCTTGATCATTAGGAATCACATAAAATTAATTAACTCACTTGGTCCCAAAACATTTTGTTTAAATTTTTTTTTTAATTTTCAGTGCTGTGGGCATCCTCTGTTAAAATAGTTATGCATTCATTGACAAACCTTAATGTAAATCTAACGGCCTGTCTCGTGTGACATGAAACTGATAATTTTACATCAGGGAATAAAATGTGATTCCTTCCTTGTTTCAGACTGTGATAGTTGAAGAAACAGGAAAATTATTAATGCAAAGTTTAATCGACGATTCATGTATAAACATACTTGTCCCTTCACATACCTGAGAGCTGTAATTTAGAGAAGTTCTGATATCCGTTTATGGGTATTTATGTATTCATCGTCATACTATGGAAAGCAACTCCTTAACTGGTTTGATAGCAGCAATAATGCATTCATCTAAAACAGATTCCATGCATTTTCACCTCATTTAGGTTCAAATTTCAAAATAAATAAATGAATAAAAATTAAAAAAACTTTATAATCAGTCAAGGTTGTTTTACGGGCACAACGTTTAAGTGAAAACCTCGACGATAACCCGTTGGGTTGGAGATACATAGACAATAATTCAAAAGCACCCCCCCCATACTGTTTCATTACTTTTCACCGTTTTAGGAGTCAAATTTAGAAAAATCGATAAACCATATTTCAGGAGTTTAAGTAAGCATTAATGTAAAGCAATAATCGCGTCAATATCTAAAAGTTCAGATAGACTGTTATTAATAAATCACTAATCTAAAATACATTCTTTCCCTTTTTCCCTTCTTTGAAGTCGAATTTGGAAAGTATCCTGAAACAGTATTTTGAGTCTTCACGTAAACATCATATTTGAGAAAACAGCTCTTCCATATCTCAACATTTCATGTCTTTTCACCCCCTTAATTCAAGAATTTTGAAACGTCTTGAAGTCCCACCTTATACGTTTGTATGTGTATCATATTGAAGTAGAAATCATGAAGCTAGCCCGTTGGGTTCGAGCTGTACAGATGATTAATTAAATAAAAACACATTTTACCCTTTTTTTATGCTTTGGGATTTTAAATTCGAAAAACCCCTACAACAAATTTTTTTTAAGTATTTAAATAACTTTAGCATCATTTTGAAGCAAAGTAGAAACTAAACACATTTCAGACCTTTTCACCCATTTAAATGTTGAATTTAGAAAAATCCTTAAATTGGCCTTTACACATTTTTATGATTTATCCATTGATGTAAAAGTCACGACGGCAAGCCATCGGTTTCAAACTGTATAGACAAATCTTATAAAACACATTTCGCCCCTTTTCACCCCTTAGGAGCCTAATATCGAAAAATCGCTTTTTAGTGCACGCCTACGACTTAAAGTTAATGCACAAAAAAATTAACATTTCTATGTCCTGCGGTTTGGGCTGCAGTTTGATGTGTCAGTCAGTAAATTAGTCATAGCCTGCATATTTGTTACAGTGACTTGGTTGTTGCTACATTGTAATATAAATGTTGTCTTTTAGTCAACATATTAAGTAATAAATAGAAAATATGTTTATGATTTTGTCAACATAGAAGTTTGACCACCTATTATCAAATAATTTTATTGTTAATACTTTTCTGTCTATGTAAAAATAGGCAAGTAAGTGTTCATATGACATTTAAAAATTTTTATTTTATAATGTTTAAGTTTGAGGTTGCCATGATAATGCTGAGTATAAAATTTGGATATCACTTATTTGTATTTGTTTTTGTAAGATTTTTAAGTAGTGTCAGTATTTATAGTGTACTGGTTTTAAGGTGTCCTAAAGTCTAGAAATGATCTTTAAAAATATGACTTACGTTTAGCTGCATTTCACATTGTAAAATACGTTTTTTGGAGCTATTCTGTATTGATATTTGATAAAGAAATAAGAGTATTTGAATGTAAATGAATTTCAATAACCTATACATTTATTCTTGCAAGTTTTTGTGGCTTTTCGTGTGATAGTAGTGATTTGAATAAAATATTGAGGACCAATCAATTTGGGACTCAGATTCCTACTTTGATCCCTTGTCTGTGTGTTTCACTGCTGAATTTAAAATCATTTGATCACCGCCTAGTGCTGATGAGGTGTGACATTTGATGAGTATGGATCAGCCCCTGAATGAAAGGAAAATGTAGTACACTTAAATTAATTACAGAACTTTCTTAACGTTTGTCACGTTCACTTTTACAAGAGAGCTGTCCTATTGGCTGTTTAAAAACATAAATAATTAATATAACAGTATTTGTAATATTGCATTGCTTATGAAGACTAAAAAATGTGTGCATACCATTCAGAAAACCAAACGTCGCACGGCAACGAGTCCACATGAGTGAATTGTCCATTAGAAATGTTTCTAGTATGTTCAGAAATCAGTCACATAATTTACATTCGTACTTGTTGCAAACTGGTGCAAAAATGTACATAAGCATACTTAGAACTAAGTTGAGAAAGAATACTTAGAATTATGTTGAGAAAAGGGATATATGTAAGCAAGCTAGGAGAAAGCAGTGGAGAAGGATGCACCTACTTAATTTGATTTTTGTTCTTCATAAAATTTGGTAAATTGGAAATGTTCCGGATTTATGGCCTCACAATAGAGTATTCACTAACTGAATAAAATAAATATTAATAAAATTATTAGTTGCAGTTTTAATTTCATTATATGCTGTGAATACACCAGACAAATTATAACACATAACTTTTTTATTTGGGGATACAATTGCACAATTTTATTACTACGAAGAAAAAAATACTGACAATCTGAATGCAAAGTATAGTCATAATTTGTGTTACAAATGTGGTGACAGGGTGTAATAAAGTATGTATAATGATTGAAAATGCTTAGTTACACGACACCTTGGAATGATAGATGTGCAGTATGGGAAATTGAGAAACGACAGTCACTGTTGGGTCACCCACGTGGCGGCCAGTTCTGAGAGCTCGGCCGCACCACCCGTTCACGAGATTAGGAAGGTGGGTGAGAGCTCGGCGTGATAATGTGGCAACATCGTACTACAGGCAGCGTGTTTGTAGGCTCCGCAGGAGGGAGGGATAAGTAAGGAGCTCGCAACATTGCGTATTAGTTTATCCGGAGGGAGATAAGAGGATGATACATCCTCCCTGTCTTGACTATCTATTCTCGACTGGGAGCCTCCAGAAACTTCATGGGCTAATATACAGGCCAGCAGAGTGGATGGGGATCTCTGTTTCAATGCCCATTATCATATTATAACATCAGAAAGCCCTAATGTTAGAGTGACGATATTTCCATGGTCAACCTCCACCTTAAAAGGTGCCACTGATAACTTTATCACTTTACAAACTTGCTTGTAGTACTGTATCTGTTCACTGCAATTTCTGATTTTTTCTTTATAAAATAGCTTCCAAGTGGTCAAATTTATGTTAAAATTGTGTTATTGAGAAAAAAATAGGACATCTGTCTTCTTATCCATGAAAATGGAAGGTTTGTGATCTTTAAATATTGGCGAATGGCTGTGAAGTATGATTTAAGTAAGATGTTAAATTATTTAATTTTGTTTTTTAAGGTAGAATTTAGTTTCTATTGCTTTTGTGATAGTAATTTTTTAAGCCTAAACACGAGCAGATATGAAATATATGTAAGGCATTTTTGTTCAAAATAGTTTAAGTCATGTTGGCAAATTTTTCCAGTCAGTAATTACAGTACTCTGGTGTTAGCTGATAAAGTAACTAACTGAAGTTTTGTCAGTTGACTTGTTAGTTTTGTATGATTCCCTCTCGTGAAAAAAATTAACTATCATTGCAAAAACCATTTTAACAAAACAGCAAAACAAATTTGTGATGTCTGCTCTTGTTTAAGTTTAAAAAAATAGTTATCACTAAGACATTACAATCAAGTGAGCATGGCCTTGAAGTGATGTTTTCTTGCGCAAAATGCTAAAAGTATTTTACAATTAATTTTTTTAATATTATAAGACATTTTCCCGTACATAAATTTTAATATTTGCAGTGACTTTGAATAGTAAAATACAGTAGATGTGTGTGAACGAGTCAGTCGCTATTTCCGCGGTAGACATGCACGTGTGCAACATTTACCGTTGCGACAGATCTGCTAGTGACGACAGCCAAATTTACAACAGTAATGTTTAAATGGCATGTAAATGTAAAAATGTGGATCAAACAATTTAAACAGAAGCCTGCAACTGATCGACAGATTAGATGAAGGAAGTGGCAAAGCTTATTATTGATTATAGCATTATTGTACAAACTGTTCACGACATAAAACACAACAAAGAATAAGTACTTGATGTGTTAAAAGTTTCTTCGAAACTAAAGACTGTGAAAACTTCTACACACAGATTTAGATGTTGCTATACTTTGTATGTTCAATTAAAAATAAGCGGACATGACACCCATGTCAGGCCATACATATATGGAGAAATCAAAGTTATTTTGTAAAGTGTTAGGCACAGAGGAAGAGTTCAGTGCATTGTCTGGATGGCTAACCAGATTTAAGCAAGGGTATGAAATCTGCGTAATTACTTTTGAAGGAGAAAATCTAAGTGTTAACATTTGTACGAGCAGGGGAACAGTTTCCTCTTGGCCTATGTGTGCACACAGAGCAGCAAGTAATTGCCACCGCTGGTGTTGTTTTCTGCTTGCCTGGCAGAGAGGAAGGAAGAAAGAATCCTCTCTCTGGCCCCTCTTCATTCCCCTATCTCAAGCTAGCCAGCAGCATGCATAGCAGACCTGCCAACCTTTCCGATTTTTCCGGAAGTATTTCCGAATGTTAACTGCCCTTTACAATTTTCCGAAAGTCTGTGAATTCTTCAGATTTTTAGAAAAATCTGAATTTTTTTGATAAATCGATTCTACATTTACATCTTTCGATGTATTGATGTGATCTTTGAAAGAACTGTGCAATGGGAGTGCATGACTGGATTTATTTACTTGGACATACTCCATTGCGAAATAAATAACTGTTTAAAGGAAACTAAAAATAATACAAGAAAACATAAATAAGCAGATTATGCTTTAGTCATCAGGATACATACACAACAAGAAATCCCAAAACTGGAATCTGGTCAGATAAAAACAATGAACAAACAGAAGATAAAAGAAATAACAAGAATATAAAAATAGCTAAGTTGACAAGCAACACAACGATGAGAGGGGCTTTACCCTATATAAACTAATGGTTTTTCCAGTCTCCTCATCAGTCGCACTCGTGTTCCTGAACCCTGTGTGTCTACCTGATGACGGGAACAGATTCCAATTCCCGAAACGTTGTTTATACTGACTGTTTGGAAAACTACTGTGTTTTGTTTCGTCTCATCATTTGTGTCGTTTGTTGTTTTTTCTGTTTGTGTCCGACATATTTGTGTTTTGTTTAGTCTCATCGTTGTTTTGTTGTATTTCTGTTTGTGTTTTTGTCTCGTCTCATCATTGTGTCGCTTGTCAACTTAGCTATTTTTATATTCTTGTTATTTCTTTTATTTTCTGTTTGTTTATTGTTTTTATCTGGCCAGATTCCAGTTTTAGAATTTCTTGTTGTGTATGTATCCTGATGACTAAAGCATACTCTGCTTATTTATGTTTTCTTGTATTATTTTTAGTTTCCTTTTAACAGTCATTTATTTCGCAATGGAGTACGTTCAAGTAAATAAATCCAGTCGATGTATTGATGTATTGCGCCTTGGGCTTGTGACGATCAATTGTGTGTTTGGATTACACAGTTGTACAGCGAGTGGCATCGTTACTTTTTCAACAGTTAGTGAAGAAAGTTTGCGGTGTGGTTTTGTTACTGACTGACATTTTTTTCTAGTATGAAAGCAGTACTGGATTTGGTTTGCGATATACCAAATTATTACGTATTAAAACGGGTGAAGTAGTTTGTATAATACGAGTTTCCGTCACCTTATTTAGGCCTTATTTCTGGTTATGAATTGCAAACAGTCTGTGTTACGTTTTCAAAAAAGAGTAGGCCTACCGGTACAAAGAAATAATATTATTATCAGACATTCCGTGATTCCTACAGTACAGAGTTTCAGTGTATTGTGAAGTCTGACAAAGGGGAAAGGTTTGGCTTTTGTAAGGTATGCAGATGCGACATTATTTATTTATTTATTTTTCTTCACTCCATAGACACCTACTAATTGTTGGTAACAATCGGTGTGTGGAGTATGTCAAACATACAGTTAATTAGAAAAATACTATGTACAATATTTACAAACATTTAAACATTGTCAATAATAAACTGTTGCATAAAGATAGACATTTTCACATTCTTGGTTACACAACATCAACATACAATATTGCTAAGTATACAGAACACTTTGAATCAATCCAAGTAAAAAATGTACAAAGATCCACATGAGTAAGCATGTACAGCTATTTAAATTTCGAATCAGTCGAAGTGGCTAAGATACTCTTTAATACTGTAGAAGGGATGAAAAAAGTGCAAATCATGTTTCTCATGTAAAATGCCAAGAAGATAACCAAAAACTTTAAAGATTTTTTGTTAAATTTGGGAGTGCAGATCTAGACGTCACGCGAGCAGAGTGTTTATTTACTTCATTTTTTATAGAACACAACATTCCTCTAGCAGCCGCAGATCCTGCAGGTGCGCTTGTCAAATAAATGTTTCCAGCTTGGAAATCGCAAAGAAATATGGATGCGTGCAAACCAAAACTTCTGCAATTATGAAAGAAATGGCTTCGGATGCAAAATACCGAGTAGTGCAGTGCTTGAAGAACATGCCGTTTTCAGTTGCGACTGATGGTAGCAATGATACCAGTTTTAGCTAAAATTTGTGGTGGTAATGGCATTTTGAAGTACGATAAAATGTTTAGAGTAATGCTGTCAATATGTTCCATTCCACACAGCAACACGGAATGCAAGAGAATTTTCAGCTTGGTGAAAAAGAACAGAACTCAGTTTAGAGTCTCCATGTCCAGTGACACTTTAGAATCACTTTCCGTTTTGAAGACCATAAAATCATATTTGTGATATCAACAAAATTTTAGTGCGGAGTTCTTAAAGAGAGCAAAGACGACAACAGCTGCATCTTTGAAGCCACAGTGCTCCACCTCATCTTAGAATTTTTTTTTAATGTTCGAACAATGCAAATTCCTAAAATTCACAGTGTTCAACTAAATTTTATGCCAGTTTTTAGGCAGACTTTTTATTGGAACCCAAGGTTGCTTTATTAAGTTTGTTTTTCTGTAAAATAATGTGCCAAACTTCTTTGTATCACAGGTAACAGGTAACTAAACATACTCATACATA
This sequence comes from Medauroidea extradentata, assembly GCA_003012365.1. NCBI lineage: Eukaryota > Metazoa > Arthropoda > Insecta > Phasmatodea > Phasmatidae > Medauroidea > Medauroidea extradentata. The sequence goes on along the minus strand of PNEQ01026428.1, from coordinate 56,362 downwards.
TTTTATGCATGGCTTGTTGGGTAATTTGTATAATTTTAAAGTATTTTAGTGCTGGAAATGTGTGTTGTACAAGTAATTTGTTTATTTATTTGACATAAAAATTGTCGCGTGAGTTTCACGCAAAATTTTAACCTTTTGTAAATGTCTTCCTAATTTTTATTTTGAAAAGTTGGCAGGTATGAAGTTGTGCGCAATGTCACATCAAACAGCATGGTCCAGGACTATTTAAATCATTTTATTGGATAAACATGTGGTGTGTTCGTAACGCAACATCTCACAGTCTTTTATGAAAGGAGGAATAAATTCATGTTTACAAATACTTACCTAAATCTTAATGACTCACATCTATATTGTTTGTTAAACATTGCAGTTGTCTTGTGTACTAAACCTGCTGGTTAAAATAACTATGCTGAAAAGGTGGAAAGTAGTTAGATTATTTCCCATGCATTAATTTTACTATCGATCAGTGAACAATTTGTACGTTATGGTGGCATGTACGTTGCCAGCCAGACCGAATGATGTGTTTCTATCTGTACGCTTTTGGCAGCAGGTTTTATTTAAGTGGTTTCAATTTGCATTACAGTTTTCAGGAAAATAACCTATAGGTAAATAGAGGACTTAACTGTATCATCATTTTACATTTTGAATTTGTGAAAAAAATAATTTCTGTGCTGTTTAAGGATTTGGCCTCTTTAGGCCTTAAAATGTTGTATAATATTCTTTAAGTTCTTACATAAAAACCTTTAATTTGTCAAACGCTACCGTAAACTACAAATAAGTTAACCAATTTTTTGGAAATCTTTACTGTTTGTTTACCTTAACCAGCGTCATTATTTGCTACTTATGTGGCAGTTTGTCTCTGGCATGCATCGAGTTTCTGTTACCAACCGGTTTACCTGCGCCTTTTTGCTGTAAGGATGCTACCATAGTTACATCTTCCATTCCCTGCTTCACACACTGACATTACAAGTGGTATTCACCATCCATGAAACAGGCCATTGAGCACTTGTGCAGGCCGGGATCAATATCATTGACCTCATTACATTGCACTCCCTAGGCAGTTGAACAGCAGAATTTTAACAAGAAAACAAGGTCCTGATGAGAAAACATTAAGGTTACCAGTATTATTGCTTTAACTGATGTCTCTTTTATACCACATTTCAAATATAACAAGTACCTGAACTCTTGAACTGTTGTGTGCTATACTAATACATCTCATTTATTACACTCTGACACAGGAGCTGCTGCATCTGCTAGCATTCCCTTCTCCTTCTGTAAATCATCCAGGGGTAGCCATAGCTACATTACTTGCCATTATATTTACTGTGGCGAGTGCCTTCAAATTTCGTAACTGATATTTACTCTGTTTTTGTTTGCAAAACATAGCATAGCAATTTAGAATAGCTGTATTAAAATCCCTGTATTTAATCACTGTGGGCTACAGAATGTATTTTAATTGATCAGCAAATAAGTTTTTTCAGTATTTTTTTCTGAGGCACTTCCATTAGCAATAAACGTTTTACTATCTATGTTTTAATTCCAATTTACTTGTAATTTTTTTTTCTGATCCTAATTACCATAGTTATTATTGTTATTTTGGAATTTACTTTACTGTGTACACCCATACAGTGAACTCTCGATAACTCGGACCTCGATGTCCCAGACTTAGGATAATGCGGACAGAATTTAAAAAAAAACAATAAAATAATAATTTTTAATTAATTATTTCTTGGTTAAAAGACATACAAAATTTGTTTCTGCTGAATTTAAATTCATCACAGTATATTGAAGAACAGTATTAAACTTTATAACGTAGTCATCCATCGCTACTTAGCCTTTAAAAATCCCACAGTAAATATCTGGCAAGTTCCGTGTGGTAAAATGTTGCTAGCGAGGCGCACAACGCACGAGTAAAGATGCAACGCAGCAGGCCGACCTCTCACTTCTTTATCTTTCCTCCCTCTTCGCCCTGCAAGCCAGGCACGCACGTGTGTCGTAAACAAACATTTCAGTGTGGTGCTTGTGAAATGACGGTAACTACGGGTTACAATGACACATAAACGAAAAATTATTTTGTTCTGGTACGTGCAATGAATTCAGGGTTGCAAAACAAATTGTTTCTGACATTAAAAAGAAAAATTAAAAATCATTGCTTCACATTGCGGTGTAGAAAAATTGGTGAGAGTGTTTTACGCCCCTTTAACAACGATGTTTTCAAGAGCTGATGTGGGTGGTGAAAGAACAACACAACATCCATGCCCGAGCCGGGATTAAAAAACAAGGCCCCTGGCACAGTACACAGATGCCTGACTATGCTATGGAGGCCGGCATGATGTACAAAATATTGTGGCTTAGTCAATTTGATGGGATAGAAAAAAGGTGGGGGACAAAAAGGGAAATTTGCCCCTGGCCTCAAATTCAAGCGTTTGAATAAAAAATAAAAGACAAGAGTTACTATCTAAGATGAATGGGCTTTTCCTAATAAACCTTGACAGTTGCTGTGAAATGTATTTAAAAGTGTACGTGCTAATAAAGACATCATTGATGTCCTTTGCCGAGGTGAGAGCTATGACAGCGCAACCAACATGTCAGAAATGTGAATGCCTACAGGCGCACAGTATCATCAATACACTTCTAATGAAGTGACCCTGGGAGAAACCATTTCTCGTAGAAACATTTGAAATTATTGAATGATACAAGTCTGGAGCAGACGGTAAATAGATGGTACATTCAGTAGAGATCAGGAGTGGTTGTTTTGAGGTGTAGAACTGCAAGACACAGCTGAAAACAAAGCATATTTAACTAAGCAAAACAGTAATTTAGACAGTTGTCCAATACATTGCAATTCATGGTCTTAAATGCACTATTTTTAACATTTTTGTGCCGTGTTTAGGTTGTTTTTACTACCATTTAACACTGTAGAACATGATTAAAATTTTATTGCTTTATAATATGACCATTTGTGTAAGAATAAGGCTGTAAATTACACATTCTATTATGAAATTTACACACATAAAATTAAATTTTAAAATTTGTAGTGTTAAAATGTGTTCTAATATGTCTGTACAGTGACCCAGAAGGATTGTTAATTACAGTACCGTTTTTATTTGTGTATATGAGGAAAATTATTTTTGTATCTTGGGAACTTTGTAGGAGGGTAGAGTAACTATCAGGCTAGCAGCTGGTTGCTGCCCGTATGCTGTGACATACGGACATAAGGTATTTTTCAATGTAAACATCTTGTGTGAGATGCGTGTGGTCGCGTGCAGTGTTTGTATTGCTGTTGTGATGAGACTGTACTGGTTGACCTTGACTACTTCCACTCGCAACCTCCTTAGCTTATCTCCAACAATCATTTCTTATCTCTCTCACACGTGCATGCACATTGGCTGTCACCAGCCAGACAAAAACTTTTATGTGATAGAAGGGTGTCTTGGTGCCAGCTTCTAGCACAGAGATAAAAAATGGATCAGCCAGAAGTAGCATAAAAAATAAACAAAGATCTGACTGCCCACACTGTTTGACATTCTTTTATAGTCCTCCAGGTTAGCGTTAAAATTCCCACTGCATGGTGGCCCTCCTATAACTTGATACGGTAGTTACGTACAAAACAGTATTTATTGCAGCCTCTTTTGCTTGTAGAAATAATAGCGTACTAATTTATTTGCGTTTCTTGTGATTAATGAATGGACTACCCTCGATAACACGGACAAATCATAACTCGGACAGCTCCTGCCTCCTTTTAGTCCGAGTTATTGAGGGTTCACTGTATATGTGTATGTACATTTGTACATATTGCAAACTACGTGTAGACTAAGCAAAGAAGTAAACTGGAAAAAAGAGCAAAACAGGGAAAGCTTCCACCAGTGCCCCTCAGTGGACGTACCTCCTCAACTCGTCCCCAACGACTAGTGAAGGTAGCCCTAGGCAGACACAGAACAAAGACATATTAATTGTGGCCAGCTGTAACATTTAATAAAACGTCAATACTAGAACACAAGAACAAATAAAACAAAATAATAAATTAATTTAATTAATTTAAACAGGAGGGGGGGTGTAGACCAAGCTTAAACTGGCTCATACAATAACCTTCAAAATGCATAGAGTGGGAACCAAGGATCTAGGTTCCTGTGGTGGGTTTAAAAGCTGTAAAATAAAATATAAAAAAAACTTAAGCAACACCTTACAACTATAAGTTAATTCCTAGGCAGAAATGTTGGTAGAATAGAAAAGAACAGGCAAGCTGTCAATCTAAAATGTTTGTAGAAAAATAAAACTGCAATAGTAATTAATATTATTTAAGAATGGAAGAAATAGTAAAAAAAAGAGAGAGAACGTATTCCCTTGTTATGACAATGTTTAATTGAACCTTAATCTTTTACAAATAAAATACCAAGAAAAATCATGTATGTGACAACAGCTAAAATCGGCTGATATGGTTACAAACGTTAAAAATGGTCTCCTACTAGATAGTAATTACAATAAAAAGTAATGTGAAAAAAATTAAGAACAGCCCTGATGGTTACTTTGTTTGTAAGAAAAAAAAAATAATCAAACAGTAGATAGATCGCTGCCTTGGAATCATTAGTTAATTAACAAGGTTTGTTTAAGTGAAGTTAAATTCTTATGAAATGAAAATGCTTCTGCAGTAACTTCAAACATGGTCAAAAATGAATAATAAAAAATATTTAATTTTTAAATTACTTTAACCAAGTACAAATAGACAGTAAATGTCATAAAAATCAGAAAGAAAAGAATAATTATATCCACTCGACAATCGCCTACTCCTCCAAGGCTTCGGCTTCTGCTGCTTTCACTTGCTGTCCTAATTCTCTCGTGAGCGCGTATCGCCTGATCGCCGGCGGCCAATCAACACGCAGCACGTTATTCGTTCCTCAGCTTCTACCTCCTTCCGTGCTTCCCTCACATGCCATCAAACTAAACTGCTGGGGTCGCCTGTCGCCAACCCCTCCTCATACCAATAACGGACAGTGACGCAGAACAGTAAAACTGCTCACGAAACAAACTACACATAACTTTTAAAATGTTTGTAAACAACTCAGAGACATGAAATAAAACACCCCATGACACGAGGATGGCACGCCACGGAAAGCCACCGGAAAAACGCAGGAATGTGCACATGTCATCCCGCGTGCAAACCATCTGGGTGTCACGTGACTACATCTGCTTGCCCAAGTGTTTGGCTGCGGCCCGAGTTCTCGAAAAACACATACTCCCAATACAGAACTACGCCAAAAATATCTGTGAAAACCTACATAATTTAACACAAAAACTCAACTATATTCACTCCCAGCATGGGAATAGACAGTGAAATAAAAGAAACTTATCAGAAAATAGGCTGCATCATAAGAAAAAATTAAAAAAATTAAAATTTCAAAAAATCACACGTTTTGAGCGTTGTGACATCTGCCGCCACGTTCTGATTTGTGGACCCCACAAATTAAAAACAAAAGCAATCATATTATTTGTTATTATATCAATCAGAAAGTTTAAATAACATTGCTAATAAACAGGGGTAGATTTTATAGTAAGTGTATTTAACTGGGTCTCCCACATCATTGCGTGCAAACTGGGTGAGTAACCACCAAAACAAAATATTGAAAGCAGATATCTCCCTAACCTTCAAAATGAGTTCATACAAACATATAGGTTATTAGCGACAGTGAACAAAAATTTTCTTTTCATCTGTCCTCAAAGACGTATATTATGTAGTGGTGGTGTTTCTGGTAGAAATTGTCTAAATGTTCTGTGTGGTAGGTTCAGTCTGTAAATAAAAAATTTATCGAGACCATCTTGGACACACGCAGCGTAGGCTGTCTGGATGATGACCAATGTAATCCTGGAGATAACCGTTACATCGACTAGCAGATAGATATGGAAACAGTCCATCCTTCTCGGGTCTCCAGCGACAGCACGCCCCATGACCAGTCATCCCACTGCAGGCTCCAAGTTCTCGAACTCACCAAAGCTATATATAACAAAGTCAAGGCAGCATCAAATACACAAAATTATTTCACCAAAAAGAATATCCAACACTGAAAAGGGAAAGTTCCATATTAAGTTACATCACGTTAAACTTCTTCATGATCATCTTAATATCAAAATATATGTTTCGAGGAGGAGTAGGGTACCAAATGTATCGAACCTTAAAAGTAATACAAAAAAAATCAACACAACCAACTTAAAGATCTCCATCCCACAAGAAAAATTCGGCAGGGACAAAAAAATTTATCGTGACCTCTTTACAGTGATAAGTCCAGTCCATAACTTCACTCAAAAGCACTGATGAAAGTTCATGGTACGGTGCCCATATCTTGAAATTTCTTCTTGAAAGGATCCCCACAACCGGTATAGAGATATTTCCAACCTGGATGTCTATTAACAATACTCTAGAAACCACATTATCCATGTCTTCTCTAGGAGATAAACATAGGGTGTTGACGATCCACAGTGGAGTCAACTAACCCAAACAGCAGTATCATTAGTCTGTTACCGCCACATTCTGAAGTGTAGGTCACCCTCATCTTCTTCTGCAGCAGAAGTCGGGATTGGACCTGGTGATGGCAAAGACATTGGGAACTGGCTTACCATTGTCAGAAGTGGAAAACAGGACCGTAGCGAATGCCTCGGCACTCGAGCTAGGGTCGCATCAATTCACAAACCCCAAAGGGACTGAAACTCTGGCTAAACTGCAGCGGGTGAATGTAGATTCTCAGTCTTCAGCGTGGTGCCAATTGGCTAGATAGGAGCTTACACAACTCCCCAATCTACGTTAGAAAATAATGTAAGTTTTCACTCTTGCGAGAGCATGTCCAAATAAATATCTCACACAGTTGTTATAGGGTCAGGGTGCAGACAGCTAAGCCCTCCCACAAGTTACTTTAACCCAAAAAAAATTACAAGACAAATAATAACGGGAGAACAACAAAAATAACGAAACAACCTAAAGTTCCATGAATACAGATCCCCTTTACAAGCCTACTCGACAAGAACCTTTAGGTACACCTATTTCTCCTCTCAACATCTTGAGATGGAATTCTTTGATGAAAAATTTTGCTAGACTTCGCAAAACTTAACCCTGGAGGGTTAGAACAAAACAGTATACAAGTACTCCAATCCTACCTCCTACACTATATATACCACCAAAGAAAGACTAAACATTTTTATAACAGTTTGTTGTCGTCTGTTCACTTCTGACTGTAAACATATATAACTACATTGATATTCTTTCTCAATTACTACTAATGACTTAAATTCTTACGACTTCCAGGACAATGTTTTTTTTAACTGTTGTCGTTATTAGACAGCCAAAGTGTAACCTTTTGGCTATCTGCACCTTTGAAAGAGGCCCTAACTCTTCCCTGACTATGAATTAATTCCACCACAGAGTCCACAGATGGTAACCTTGGTTCTTCTGCAGGTTGTTTCTCATCAGGTGAGTTTTCTCTTTTATGTCTCCTGTGCAAACTTGCCATACAACATAGACAACAAACAATAACGTCAAAATTCATATCACAGCAGTAGAGCCAATCTCCCACTTTAAGACTGACTCAGTACTCAATGCATTTGCTGTCGGGACAACACCTAAACCTAACAAAAAAGGATTCTTAAAAATTTATAAACAACAGAATGGCAATTACTAAACCTATCTAAGTACTCTGCAAATTACGAATCCACCAATTCTCTTAACCTATAGGAGTATTCAAATTTACTTTAGCTGTTTCTTTTACATTAGTGTTCATAGAAAACTTTAAATGAAGAATGACTGCTGGCCAGTCCACTTCTAAACAATCCTCAAAGGATGGAAAAACAGTGTGAATATAAGTAGCATGCGCTGGGAAATATAGCTTCTTTAATTTGGACCAAGCAGCTGGTATAACATGAATAATTTCGAAACTGGTTTTTGCATTAAAGTCACAGGGCTACATCTCCCTAACTCTTAGTTCTCAATTTAAATACATATTACAATCACATGGTATAGCAATATCAATAGCTCCTGGATGGTCTTCATTATCTAGAACTCTGGTAACATTTGCACTCAATGCATACTTTAACTCTAAATTTCCAATGGTGTTTGTCAAAAAATATTGTTCGGGACTAACCTGGGTAATCAACAAGTGTTTACCAGGCTAACAAATTAAAGAACAGACACTAGCAAATTTTTCAACAGCTCAAGGGCAGAAGGCCCCAGTAGCTGAATCTCCGTAACACTGAGGTTCAAAACATAGGTGGTCCTGAAAAGGACGACAATCTTGTAAGGCCCTACCCCTAGCCGCAGTAACCTCCTCTCCATTTACTGCCATAAAAGTGGTCTCATGATGTAACGTACACACAGAATTTTGCCATCTGAAAGGTATGGCCACAAAATCATATAACTTCCAATTAGTGTCTTTCCTTACAATAGGAAATTTTACTTTAATGTACAGGTTTTCCTCAAAAATTTGGCATGAACTAATTTCCAAATGATAGTAATCTTGTACCTTGACTGTAGGAATAGCTAGCCTATATCCGTCTCTTTCTAATATTTGTTCTGAATGCTCAAGCTTCTCTCTCAAATCTACAGGAGAAATCAAAACAGCTGGTATCAAGTGTGACCTACATTGATCTAGAATTTCAACGTGAAAAAGTGTATAAGCATGCTTTGCAAGAAGGGTAGCTGACAATAATTGATGTTGAAAAACTTGTGACAACTCCTGAACTGTGCCTTAACTACTGTTCTCTAAAACTTCTCTGAAATCATGTAAAAATGTTGTTAGGTTATTAAATTTAAACTGAACTTTACCAAAAAGATTTGACACAGCCTCGTTTATAACAGTTACTTGGTTTGATAAATTAGCTAATTCAACATGATTTTGTAACACCTGTCGGTTCATTGATTCCAAACTGTCAGACAAATCTCTTTCATTTCCAAAAAGTGTATCTATTTGATTACTGGTGGCTATGTCACAACACCAAGAAGCAAATTCACCAACAAATGTTAATCCTCTTTTAGTTCTAATTAGTTTGGGTTCCAAAAATTCTCTCCAGTTGCCTGATTTACATTCTCCAACAAGGTCTCAGACAATTTTAAAAAGTGTTTGATTTATTTTCGCAAATTACAAAAATATAAAATGCCATGGGTTGTGTATGTGAGTCCTGTATCAATATAGTCTGTATTATCTCATATTTTAAAGGGCCAGGTGGATTGAAAATTTAATGGAATGGAGGAAGAATATACAGTGACCTTAGTCATAGGCTGGAAATAGGCTCCAGCGAGGACTCCCACAGATATGGTCTCCTCCGAGCTCTCATACAGTTGGACCGCTACTACTGCAAGTAGCAGCCTCAGGATCGAAGCCACTCTTTCCGTCTTCAGCATCTCAACTTAAGTCAGACAATGGTAGTCAAATATCTACAACTCACCAGTTACACAGTATCAACATAAAATCACCAATAAAACCCAACACATTTTACTCATCAGCAAAGGGACACAATAAGAAATAAAAAAAAGAAAAATAATTGAACTTTTAGATTTAGAATTTAGGCTCAACCATTTACATGAATTCAAGAAAATTTAAGTAATTTATTATTTTGAAAGAAGTCTGAAATATTAAAAAGAAGATTAAAAAATATATAATTTACAATTACTTTAAAGGGTACCAAAAAAATAATAAATTCAATATGTTCAAGCTCTAAAGAATAGTTCCATCCTTTCTACATTTGAATCAGGAATTTGCAAAAGGTTCCAAGTCCAAGCGAGAAAATTGTTGGGAAACAACAAAAAATGTATCACTGTGGATCTGGGAATGAAACAGGTTATCAGTAATAGATAATTTGAAAGTATAGTGTGTGTGGAAGAATATTAATCAAAACTCTTGTAGATACGAATTTGATTTAATTTTTTTTATAAATTAATCAATTTAGTGGACTTGGTGCCTTTTGCAAATCAAGTAATGTTCATTCTAACAATGGCACATAAAACATAACATCTTGACTAGATATTAGTACAATGTTGGTATATTTTAGTGAGAAACTAATCATATGATACATGGAAACATATATTGCAAACACATCACGACCTGTTACTTTATACCTACAAAGCAATATTATGTATTACACTAGCAGAGAAAGTGTAATGTCCTTGGCGTACATTATTGGAGACTTGGTATATGCTAGTGAAAAAACTACTGAACAATATGGAAACAGTTCTTCGAAGACAATAATGTAAGTAATAAACTAAATAGTGCACTGTTGGCACATTCATGGGCATGTCTATTAGTCTGCGGCAGGCCGCCTAGTATATTGTCGTAGAATGTGACCGCTTCTTCATGGACTGCGACATATCGCGAATGTCTTCAAGTTTTTTCTTATTGGTACAGTTCCATTTCTCGTTTCTGTAAGCATTACAACGTGTCCCAACTGTCCTGGGAGCTGAAAATTAAAGGTATGAAGCTTTTCATGTACTTCAACAACTCCTTTCAAATCAGGTTTGTAAATGAACTGGTGGTAACAGCACTGTTTAAAGTAGAGAATCACAATGACCTTATAATGCCCATATAATTTTTCATCAACAAAATGAGTCAACTCCTGGCCTTGGTACCTTTCGCGAGTTGCACATACATTTACTAGTCTGTTTAACACGTTTCTTGTATAGGACTTGATTTCTTCTGTTGCTGACAGCCAAGAGAAAGCTTTGGAGAGTCGAAATCTTGTATAATCTGAATTTTCTCAAAAAGTGGTCTTGGTACCTTTTGCAAATTCCTGATTCATTTGTTACTTCCAATTTAGGTTGGCTCGTAACATTTTTCTTAACAGAATATAAATTTGGGGACAATTTCTTAACCCTAACTGCAGGACCATTTCAACGGTGCAAAAATTTAGGGAATGAGACCTTTTTTCGTGTTAGCATAAAAATCAACACCTCTTATCCTGGATAGTACTCAACAAGCCTGCAGTTCACATCATAGCGTTGTTTCGCCTTTTTTTGTTGTTTTCTCAAATTCTCCACCGCTCGCCTTTGTAGGGTCTTCCACGTCTTTCTAAGGTGTGTACTCTCATCCTGCACCCTCTGGTTGAGGCACACCTCAGATGGAAATACGGGTTCTCTACCATGCACCAACAAAAATGGACTAAACCCTGTCGACTCTTGTCTACTGATGTTATAGGCGAATGTCACTAGAGGCAAATTATGGTCACAATTCTGCTGGTTGGCGGACACATAATGGGACATCATGGTGGTCAATGTGGCTTGCAAATGCTCCACAGCCCCATTACATTGCGGACGATAGCCGGAGGTCATAGTACCCTGTATATCCATGAGTTTCAAAAGCTCACGAACCATAGTAGAACTAAAAACCTGCCTTCTATCACTCAAGATGGAATTGGGTGTCGAGTGTCTACATATCACGTTTTCCAAAAGGAACTGAGCTACCTCTGGAGCAGTCTCGGCTGGCATAGCTCAGGTCTCCGCCCACCATGTACTATAGTCAATACAGGTGATCACAAATTTATTACCTTTACTAGTTTTCGGAAAGCGGCCTAAAAGATCTATCCCTATCCTGTCGAAGGGTTCACCAACAGGGATGGGCTGTAGAAACCCTGCTGATTTTTGCATAACACCTTTTTTTGTCTGGCAGTCAACACAGGCTCTGGTGTACGCCTCTACGTCTCTATACATTCCATACTAATAGTACCACCGTCTAATTTTATCAATAGTTCTGGTCAAACCCAAGTGCCCTCCCACTAAGGGATTATTGTGGCACTCACTCATAATTTCACCTTTCAGTTTATCAGAGATGACAAGGAGTTTCTGTCTGACTTCTGGTCTTGTGTATAATTTATACAATATTCCTTCCTTAAGTTAAACATTTTTGGCTAACCTACTTAATTTGATATTCTTCTCTGAAGGTTTCTCCACTTCTTTTATTAAAAGGACTAGATGGGGTCATCTCATTGCGCCTTGGCCATATCAAAATGTGGGAGAGAAAACACTGGAAGTTCAAGGGTTTTCTCCTCATCCTCCTCTGTAGCCATATCTACTGCGTTCCTGCTCAGGCAGTCAACATGTGCATGGCTTTTTGTACTCAAGTATTTGATTTCAAAAGTGTACTCCATCATCATCATCATCAAGGCCCAACAGTTAATCCTACCAGTGCTATGTGCATTTAATTTCAATTTGTCCATGTAACATTAGCTATGGTGACCAATGTTAGCTACAAAAGTTTTCAAATAAAGGTATGACTGAAGTTGGTCTAAAGCATACACTAGCGCAAGGCACTCCAAATGTGTTATACGGTATCTCATCTCAGTTGGTGTTGAAGTTCGGCTCGTGTAAGCTACTGGATGTAATTTTCCATCTCGTCGCTGCATAAGTATGACCCCTATACCCTGTGTACTTGCGTCAGTATGTACCTCAATGGGGTCTCCTTCCGTAAAGTGAACCAATGTAGGGGATGAGGTTAATTTCTTTTTAAAGGTCTGGAAAGCCTTCTCCTTAGCCTCACACCATGCAAACTCCTGATTTTTCCTAAATAATGATGATAGAAATTTAGCAATTTCGGAAAAATTTTCAATAAACTTACGATAGAATGTTGCCAATCCTAAAAAGCTTCTTATACCTCTGGGGTCAGTGAGTTTTGGAATATCCTGAACAGCTTTTACTTTGTTTGGGTGGGGTTTTATCCCAGAACTATTTACTAAATGACCTAATACTTCGGTCTCTTCGTAGCCAAAAGTGCATTTTGTCTGTTTAAGAGTAAGGTTAAATTTTTCAAAATGCTTCCAAACCTGTTCAAGCCTACCTAAGTGTTGATCAAACATATTTCCTGCCACCAGAATGTCATCAAGGTAAACAAGGTATGAGCCCCACTTTAAACCTGATAATGTTCTGTCCGTGTATCTCTGAAAAATAGACTGGACTGTTTTTAGTCCAAACGGCAAAGTCTGAAAGCAAAAAGTTCCCTCAAATGTTATAAACGAAGTCTTCTCCTGACCTTTTTCTGCCACTTTCAACTGATTTTAGCCTAAATTCATGTCCAAATGGCGGAAATATCTGGCCCCCGTGAGATAACTCAAAAAATCATCTATGCATGGCAGCAGATACATGTGGTCTTTCAAAAATAGGTTCAACCTACGATAATCGACACAAAAGCGGTGGGTGTTATCTTTATTCTAACTAACACTACTGGTGAACACCAGCTAGTGCTACAGGGCCTCAGTACACCATTTGTTATATGTTCTTCCACAATATGATGTATTATTTCTCGTTCTCCAGGAGAGACTCTATGAGGGACTGATGTTATAGGCGGGCTATCGCCTGTGTCAAGTGTTGCTACTTCCTCACTAGTCCTACCTAACTGACTAGGATTCCAGCTAATACAATGTTTCAATCTAACAACAAGTCTTTTAGTTTCAATTTCTGCTCTGGTAAAAGGTTAGGATTTATGTAGAACTTGGTTTCATCAAACTCACTAGAACTACATGTGGGCAAAACCGAAACAGAATTTACAGTTGAATTAGTCTTTGTGTCTTGAAACTGCCAGATAGCTCTTAATTTCATACCCTTAGGTAAGGTTACCTCATAGTGAGTGACATTTGTTACCCACAGTATTGCTTGTTTACAAACACACAAAACACTGCATGGTACTAACACTGAAAATGTATCGTAGATAAGTTCAAAAGGCTCTAATAGTATTTCATCTGCCAAATTTGTGCTGTCTACATCAAATTCCACTAATTGTTGCATGCAAGGTTCTAACCTGATATGATCTTTCAGTGTCACATAACCTAACCTCAACTCTACTTTTTCCTCCACTGGTTTAGTCATCAAATTGTTTGTTTCTGGTTCCGGAACATAATTTTCAGTATCTGGCACACCTAAATTTTTCCTCTAATTCAGCTTCTTGTACAGGGAAAGATGTCGTTGGTACGCTTTTATCGGGAAAATTTAGCCACAAGTAATGGCGTCTTTCTCGTTAAAAGTCTTCTGTGCCTGGAAATGCTGTAAAACGTTGCAGCCCAATATTATACAATTTACTAGGGCATTTACTACTGCAGCAGGATGTGTGTACAAATTTCTACCAGTTTTAAACCTCAAATGTATCATATGTGAAATAGTCTGATTTTGACCAGACACGCCAACAAATACCCTAGGTTCAGCGGCCTTCCAATATTGTCTAGGGTTTCGCCTGTCATCTACTAATGAAACTGCGGCTCCACTATCCACAAATATCGGGGTTACTTTCCCAAACAAAAGGGTAGACAGTTTCATGACTCCTGAGTCCACTAAAAGGGAAATTTTTACTTTAGCAGATGAACCAACCCCCCACCCCGGAAAATGTTTGTCCGCTTTAGCTTGCTGAATTCTTGTTTACCTTCTTTTCTGGCCAGGGATGTGTTCTACAAAATTTTCTAACATGACCAGCTTTACCACAGCCAAAGCATATTGGTCTATCATCAGGTGTTCTTTGAGGTCTCCACCTGTTCTGATTAACCCCAGTAGCAGCGGCACTATTTGGCATACGATGCTCTCTTCTACTTGTAGGACCAATTCTCTGATGAGTGGTAGAATCAGCTGTCATTGACAACTGCTGTTTCTGCATGGCTTTCATTTGCCTTACCATGTTGTTCATCTGTTTTTTTTAGCACTTCTAAGGTATTTCTTAACTGTCCTACCTCATCATTATCTACTGTGTTCCCTCCACTTAATTCCTGAGTCACATTTGTCCTGGCTTCTATTATTCTATGCCTACTGTGAGACATAGTCTGCCTATTTTTGGCATAGTAAGTACACCTCAATGTTGTGTAAATTTTGCAGCAGTTGTTCAATTATACTGTTCTCTAGGAGCATAACTTTTTCTTCAATTGTGGGCTGAAGCCCCTTTAAAATGTACCTAATTTGATTAGGCTCTGACATAATTTGGTCTAGCTTCTTACACATGCTGAGCATGTCATATACAAACTCCTCAATTGTCTCATCGTTGCCTTGCACCCTAATTTGTAAGAACATTTCTACCACTTTAACGAAAGCAGCTTTCAATGCCGCTGTCAGGGCGTCAAAAGAGGTTATTTCTGCTGCCTTGGTACCTAGGCTGTCATACCAGCGAGCAGCAGCACCTTTAAGAAACTGGGTAAAAATGTAAGACATTTTCTGTCGTCCCAATTGTTTACCACAGCAGCGTGCTTAAAATTTTTCACATACATCCTCCACCTTTAAAAGAGGCCCTTACTCTTCCCTTACTGCTTATGAATTCCGTCACAGAGTCCGTAGATGGTAACCTTGGTCCTTCTGCAGTTGGCATCTCATCAGGTGGGTTTTCTCTTTTATGTCTCCTGTGGCTACAAACTTTTCATACAACATAGACAACAAACAAGAACGTCAAAATTAATATCACAGCAATAGACCTTACCATGTTCCCTGTATGAAAAGAAGAAAGTGTGGCTCGGCCCGAGCTGCAATCACAACTGGCCACCTGGCCGAGGGCCGGCATGAAGGAAGCGACAGAGGAGGGAAGGGGAAGTTGCACACACAGCATGGATAATGAGAGAAGGAGGGGGGAGGGGAGACGCTGGCAGGAGGCTTAAAACTGTGCGGTCGAAAACATGTCCACAAAATGTCATCCAGCCTGGATGGTTGGGAAGTATGGCACAATACTTGTTGTTTGTTACTGGAACTGTATCACTGTAGCTTCATTTGTGTTTTGAAAGAAAACAATGAATCCTAGACTGGTAACATTACTCAATAAACAATCTTCAGATGTTCGAAAATCGTGACAGTAAAAATTTCCAGTTTTTTGTATAAAGTTTATATTATTCAATCATCTCAGGTTTAAAAAATATATGTTTTAAATAAAATACAAATAATTTCTATATCTCAAAGCCTCTGTATAAAAATTATACTTTAAAAAACAATCTTCACTCTCTCCTCATCACAAAAAATCAGTGTAAATGCACCACCGTTTGCTGTGACATGTGTGATGGCGACTGGCGAATCCTCGCCGGGCGCTAGGTCTAGCTGAGTAGGAGAGGGAAGGGGAGATGGTCCGGCTGACCTTGGCTTGATTCCCTCTAAGCTGGCTATGCGCACATGATTCATCTTGCTAGCCTCGTGCAAACTGCAGACCACAAATAAACAGCTTGTATTATTTATGTGAAAGCATGTTGCACCGATTTAAAGCCTTTCAGTGAAGCTGTTGAGTTTGTTTGGCTATTGTTCATAAGCTGTTGCAGTTTTATAAGATTTAAGTGATATGGATTAACGTGTTTAAGAACAGTTTTAAAAAGTCTATATTTTTGAGAAAAAATATCAGTATGCCTATTAGTAACGCGAATTTGGAGGCCTTCAAAAGGACTGTACCCATACTTTTAAAGGTGCCCTAATGTATTAAATACTTAATGAATTACTCACTGCCTAAAGTTTTAGGCTTGCATGAAAAATCATGCAACTATGGTACTGCGGATAATGGCGAAGTAGTTCTAGGCGCGTTGGCCATAGTTGCTCGTATCGCTCCTGATGAGTGAGCATAAACAAAATCTTTATCAACCCACATGCCAGACACGGCGACGAAACTAGTTGTATTGTGTCATAGGTAGTTTTTACGCCACAGTGATACACAACCAAATGTCTCACATGCCGAGTGATTAATAACACAGTGGAAGTTGTCAAGGTCAAGTAGAAGTAGGTACTGTTCGAGCTAATATCTAATGTGCATAACCTGATGTGAAGCTAGAGAAAAAAGATGAGATATTTGCAGTGATGTACTGAGGAAAAAAAAAACATGTCGCCCCCTGCCCTTCTCGAAGAGCTATCACTAGACACGGAAACAAAGACGATTGCTGAGAGAGACGTGGAGGGGGAGGGGAAAGAAAACCACAAGGCCCTGCTTTGCGGCCAGGAGACAAGATGCTAGTTGCACGTGATGTGACTTTCAGATAATTATGGGTGGGGGTGGAATGAATGCAGCTGTGATGTATACTACTGTCCGGAGCTGAGAAGGCAAGATTCAGGAATATGGCTAGGGTTTGGCTACAAGCAGAGGAATACACGTCCTCAATCACCACCCTGCCTCTCTGCCTTGCCTTCTCAGCTCCCTACAGTAGATGAGGCATGGCAGTTGATGCGCGTGCTTTCTCACACCAGCAAAATCTGGCTTGTGGGCGGCTGGTGTGTGGGTGGGGGGATATAGCTGGCGTGGACAATCAGGAAGGGTGTTATCAATTTTTAGTCGTGCATTACTTACAGCACAGCGCTCGCCAAGGAAAATACAACACAGATAAGCAATAAGTGAAACTTGTATATTTTCCAGCAGATTTTCCTTAATTTTCACAATTCCTCAGAAAGGGGTCGTAAAAATGGGATGGTAGTAATAAAGGGGGTTGTAATGATGGGTTTTTACTGCAGTGTTTTAAAATTTTATATCCAGAGGCCCATTATTCCTTTAATATTGCATTTAGGTTGAAAGTGCAAAACATTTTTCTGTCATAGATTTTTGTGAGAAACACATATGCGGAGTTCATCCTCCTATTTATGAAACAATCCGTATATGTCTGTATGTACATGAGATTGACATGTAATTTATTCTTACCTAATTTTCTTCGTCACCTCCAAAGATCTAACATTGAGAATGTTAAAACATGTGTAATTCTAGACAAGACCTATGCAGGTCTTAAAATATAATTCATTGACATAATTGAACACTTTCTAATTTTCCCCATAAGAAGGAGAAAATTGAAATAAATCATATACCATCCAAAATAAATAAATAAAAAGATGGTTTCACTAGTTGGGGTGAAACAAGGGATTATGGAGGGCAATGCTCTCTACACTCTTGTGTTCTCTCATTGTTTCCTTGATGTCTCCAACCTGGTGCACTTGCATACAGAGTAGAGGGGAAGTGCAAGCATAGACTTTGTGCCCAACCTGCCACTCCATGCTTGTGTTTTCTCCCACTTATTAATGTGTTAACAAATTGGCATGCAACTGCACAGCAACATTTAATGTTTAGTCCTTTTGATTGGTTCATCTTAATACATCATACTGGTCACCAGAGTTAGAGAAGGTTAACAGAATATCAGAAGGTTATTGGGGAGTGACATGTTATTAGCAGTAAAGGGGGGAGTTTGAATCAAAGTGGCAAATCTTTGGTTTCATAAAGTAAGAGAGTTTTGCCGATCCTTACTGCACATGCCAGTCACCAGGGATCATTGTTTGGAGTAAATGTAGGACAAGACAATGGACCTCAGAGGAGGGCTCTCTCATGGCATCTGGAGTACCATGTGTGCACTTCCTCAGCACGTTGTCAAGCCATGGTTCAATACAGGTGCTCTGCCTTGTCAGGCTATGGGTCGGTATGGGTGCTACGTCAGCACCTGCCGAGCCATATCTCTATGTAGGCAAGGAGTCTTGCTGGGCCCAGCCGCAGAAAGGTGGCCAAGCAGTTAGCAAAGGTGTGGCAGCGTCTGTCAACAATTGCTCCTCCGAGCTACATTGTTGGGAATGTCACACACTTATCCCCATACGGCAGAAGAAAGATGCAATGCAGCAATTTCATTCCACATTTCCATAGTCACGACTGACACATGAACCCATTTTATTGAAGTATCGTACCACTGATGCTATACCAACAAAGGACATGACCACAAAGCCTCTGTCAGACGAGGAGCAACACCACTGTATGCACCTCCCCTGTCAGCATAGGAAGAGGAGAGAAAGGCAATGGAAGCTTTTTTGAGCCGTGACTAGGCCCATGAATAGTAATAGAACCCAACATTGCAAGATGTGAATAGGAACACACTTCGCATACCTCACTTTGCTACATCTTATAGTCTGTGTAAAATTGAAGGTGGTCTGCTTCTTTAACAGAGATGGAGGTAATAGAAGGGTGCATAACCTCGTAGGACATGGCTACCTTCTAGCGGAAACGACAACAGCGATTTTCTTCGTTGGCCAGCTTGCAGTAATTCTATGTAGTAGGGCAGCTCAAAGTTGTTACCAGAGCCCTGAAAAAGATGCCAAGATGACTGTAGCAAGGTCAGGTAAAATTATATAATAAATAACAATCCGTGAAAACACAGTTGAATCACTCATTTGAGAAACATCACATGTCACTTTCAAGAAAGAGCTGTTAAATATTGTTGTTGCAGGCCGGACCCCACTTTGGGCAGCATATGTTGCGCAGCCGGACTCGTGCGCCAAATGTCGTACTCGCCAAACATACTATAAACGGAAGATGAACCCTTGGAAAATGGGCGACTTCTTAGCCCACAGCAGTAGAGGAATTCCTCTTCTTCTCAGACTTTGTAGCCGTACTCACCTTTTACCAATTTCCTTGTGATAAATTTATGTTGTAAATATTTAAATATTTTGATACTGTTGATTTGGAGGTTATAAAACAGGTTACCATCCGAACCAAAAACTATTCATCACTATGAAAGAAACTAAAATAGTTTGACTCGTGTTCTTGATTTATTTTAGAAAGTTTGAAACAAAGTTTCACAAATAATGCATGTCAGTGCAATACACGAAATCAATTGCTTGGGGCACTCAGGAACTTGCAATTTAAACAACAGACTAAATAAAATACCCAGACGCCTAATTGGCCACACCCAAAGGCGGAATAAAGATATTAGTAGAGTTTAAAGAAGTTCTAAATAGGTTAAAAAAAGGCTGTGGGCGTTACTTGTGCATGTTAAATTGCCACTCCTGTTCACATCATTTCATTTATGGTTTACTTCACTACTTCTTCATTATTCTTTTAGATTACAAGGACTGGGGTTACACCCTAGTTGCACCCGGACATCCCGAGTATCGGGGAACAACTCTTACAAAACCTAGCACATCGCTGCTAGCATCATCATAGCCTGACCTTCACTACCGTGCTCCCATTGGCTACTCAATATATCCAACACCCTCTAAGAGACTAAATTAAACCCACGCTTCTTTGCTATTGAATGTCCTGCAAACCTAGTTGCGCAATACTTTCAAACAAGGACCTCGGCTTGTTGCTACACGGCCAACCGGCCATAACTGGATAAATCTACATCCTCGCGCATACCTGCCAATAAAAAAACGTCTGCTTTTTTTTTGGAGTTCTCAAAGCAACACAACATATACCCACATAAATAAATACATGAGTAATTAATTTAATAAGTTCCTGGAGTTGAATCATTGCTCCAGATCTTGTTAAAATTAACATCAGCATGTATATATGAAATTAAAAATTTAATCGGAAATAGAAATAACAAAAAAGCAATAAATGCTTTCATCTCGTATCCCCACAAAACATGCAAAACCTACAATATTAGAATGTCATTCTGAAAATTTTTGTTTTGATAAACCTTCTAATCGAGTAAACTTTTGAAAAAATTTGGTGTATGTGTCTCGTCTGTGTTCAACATTTGAGCTTCGTGCATTGAAGAGTAAATATTGATAAACCCATGTTGTGTAAAATGTGACTTGGTGGTTCTCAAATGATTTATTCAATTTTATATTATTTAATCAAATACTGCAGCTAACTAAAACAAAAATTTATCTGAACAAAAATTAATTTGTTCACTGA
The DNA here is from genome assembly GCA_003012365.1 of Medauroidea extradentata. Lineage (NCBI taxonomy): Eukaryota > Metazoa > Arthropoda > Insecta > Phasmatodea > Phasmatidae > Medauroidea > Medauroidea extradentata. The sequence continues at coordinate 35,807 of PNEQ01026428.1, read as the reverse complement.
TTTTGCAAAAAATGAGTTCGGGATAGTGAAATTTCTTTAGGTGTTGTTACATAATTCTAAAACTAAAGTTAGTCAGAATGAAATTTTGTAGCATACTGTTGGCATATGTGTCAATGGCATGCTTGTAAATTTCGTTCCTTGTTTAAAGCCCTTTATGTTTGGGATTACTATACAAATTGGTGACTGGCTGAGACACGACTTCTGTATAAAAAAATACTAATTTTTAACATAAACCTGTAAAATTTCTTGTTTTAAAGCATATTATGATAACAGTGTATAGGAGAAGTATCTTAATATAAAAAAGTGAGTCAAATTTTTTCCATAAATATTAGTAAAAACCGAAAATTTCAAATCAGTCAACCACTGGAAGACTTTATCAGTAGTTGAGAAGAGATTAATTTTAAATAGCGTTTTCCACATTTGAAAGAAAACGTTAAATTTTTTGTACGTGTGGAACTCGAGGTTCATGAGCGAAATTCATAAAAATGTTTTACTAAAATGTGTTACGAAAGCAAAAACTAACATCTACTTGTTAATATTGCTGTGACTGCATGTAGAATATTTAACTGCTTGGAATATTTATGCAAGAACATTTTATGTTAAGACAATTATCAACAAAATCAGTGGTATTGTAACTACAATATGTGTATAACATGAATAATTATAAAGAAATAACTAAATGGTGTATGTTTACTTCTTTTATGATTAAATCTTACAAGTATCCCCTCTTCTAAGTACCGACATGCAGCCGCACTGGGAAAACTGTGGATGGCAAAATAAAATTAATATATTGACTATTTCCTTGATAGTGATTAATTCTGGCCACTCCTTTTTAGCATGCAATAGGAATTTGGTCATAATAAAAAAAGTACTGAAGAAACATGGAACAAAGACATTACACACTGGCTGATTGTTCCACAGTATTATGATAGCTTTTGTGGTGCGTCATACCACTTGTGTGTGGTGGTCAAGGACGACACACTGGTAGTTCTATTTTCTCCTACAGACTTATTGTAATGGTCAAGTATTACTATTGTTTGATTATTAAAATATGTATAAAAACTGTTGTCAACATATTCTGTGTGAATAATTTACATATTTTTTTAGCAATATATTTTATGTCTGTAAATTTTGTTTTCAGTACATGTAAAATCTCATTTGAACATATAGTTTTCTTTAAATCTATATTATACCTATTTGAGGAGTGTATTTTTGTATCGTAAATGTAAAAGAATATATTTATACCCCATATTACTGTTTTTTTCATTGTATTCTGAAGTGGTCTTTTTTTTACTTTTTACTAGACCTGATTACTTTTTATTTGTATATTTTACGTTTTCACTACTATTGTCTTCCCATGTATGCTTTAGTGGTTTGATTGTCAGATAAAACTATCTTTGAATATAATACACTTAGAAATTCAGTCTCAGAAGGACACTGTTATTTGTAATTTTTTTTAAACATAGCAGTGTTATTTATAAAAGTTAATAACTGTTTAGTTAATGTGATACTTAGAGAATCTTTCGTTGGTTAATAGGTGCTGACGGCTCTGTAAGAATGTTCGATTTAAGACATCTGGAGCATTCAACAATTATATATGAAGATCCGCAGCACACACCTCTTCTTCGTTTAGCTTGGAACAAGCAAGATCCTAACTACCTAGCAACTGTTGCTATGGATGCCTGTGAAGTGAGTTTTAACTAAAAATTTCAAAAGTTATAGTTTTTAATAGTAGCAGGATTATTTTTTTATTTATAATTAAGTGTGTTAGGAAAGCATTCTCTGTTGTGGACCCCTTAATTTGATGACTGAAAGCTGAAACACAGATTGCCACTTATTTATTATTATTATTTTTTTAAATATGTTCCAAAATATGGATGGAAGGAAATTTTTGAATGCTGTAATTATTTTTCACCTGTAGTTGCCCATTTTACCATCACTTTCCACTCTCATGTGTTTTTAGTGAAGAATATGCCACTATTTTTTTTAATCTGTATTAATAGTTTTTATGTTAGAAGATTTAGATGTGGTATCTGTTTTAGTGCTTTTTTTTTTTGTTGGCATTGAGCAACTACTTTCTATTCTTTCTATTCATCTGCATTAAGAGATCAGTAAGGCTGCCTATTTTTTTTTTTTTTGCTTCCAGCCGTAATTTTAGCTGCCATTAAAATTTTTAATTGAAATTGTTAGGAGTTACATATCAATTGCACACATTGACAGTTTATATCAGGAGCATGCATTGGTAGTTCAAATCGGAAGCTCAATAAGGAAAAGGCAAGTTAAAATAATATTACTTTGTTTTTAATTTTACCTATGTTCTGAGAATGTGTGTTGTGAGAACATAAAGGTATAACTGTTACGTAATAATTCACTCCAACTGTTGAAGTAATCTCATTGAACCACATAAACTCCCAAGAACAACAGTGGGTAATGTGGTTAATTGTTCAGAGTCACTTGGGCATATATGAAATGTTTTTTAATTTGTGTTTTGCTGTTGAGCAGCTTTACAATAAAGATTTTACCCTTTCCTTTCAGAAATGGGTTGTCATTTTCAGTTTTCACACAAACATCTTAAGTGCTGTTTGCAGTTAGAGTTAGTAATGTTGTTTACAGTTGTAACTAAAGGTGTAAAGGTTACAAACTTATATAAATAAACGTAAATGTGACCTGCATGTTAACCACTTCAACTGCTCAAGTAAACTTTTTGTTGTAACAGGTAGGTAAAACTTCACATGTGGTAGTTAAAATTTCTGTGTAAATATAAAAAGTTCTCTACCAAGGCAGCAAATATGTCACTGTGGTATATTTTGTAGTGTTGTTAAATAAATTACAATGTGAAAAATATTAAATTTGAAATTATGTTATAGTTAATTATATCAAATTAAAGTGACTCGGAAAAGTTGTCACTAAGAACAGTTTTTAAGTCTTACATTTTACACCATTGGTGACCCATCTTCCTAAGTGCATTAATGATACCATCGCCACATTCCGACACTCAGTGATTTCACTGGTCAGTGGTTTCAGTGATGTCAGTTATTGTCCCGATACCTGTGTCCCATTTGTTGAGGAATCATAAAAAATATATGATACTTTGTTATGTATTCTCTTTGGAGAGTAACAGTTAAATAAAAGAAAGGAAAAAATGGTGTGTTGCATTTTAACTCAATAATATATACTGTTAGTATAAAATATATAACATAAAATTTGGTACCGATACCCGGGAAGAAATTGAGAGCATCCACTCTACGATATATATATATATAAACGCCGTAAGTAATTGCCAAAAATTGTTGCTACACTTAGTTTAAGCTCTATAAATACATTGCATTTGCTGTTGGGACATTTTGTTTTGAGACATGAGTCAATTAGAGAAACTAAAACGCAAACACACTACTCAACGTTCCAACGTTACACGCTTCTGCAGCTTAGCTGGAGAATGCAATGACACTACAAATATAGAGGAACTAAAATACATATCCTCTTGTCTTCACAAATCTTTTCAATATTTAAATATTTTAAATGTTACTATTCAAGACTTGATGGATGATGTAGAATACAACACAAACATTAATATATTTGTGATCAATGCAGCGAGAGCACATATGTGATGTTAAAAATTGAAACACTCATTACAACACAGAACACCAAAGACACTTCTGACTATACCGTGCCTGCAATCCACACCAACACATTTACCTCATATCGCTAGTTCATCAGGAGTTAATCTGCCCACTATTAAATTATAATCTTTCAATGGAAATATAGAGTCATGGGCACGTTTTTGGGAGCAGTTAAAGTTGGCTATAGATGAAAATACAGCTGTATCTACAATTAACGAACACGTATTTCTTCGCGGATACCTTGAAGACAAGCCTAAATGATTAGTAGATGGGTTAGCTGTTATAGCTGACATATATGAACAAACAAAGAACATTCTAAATTTGCGTTATGGCAATAAAGATAAGATTATTCAGTCCCGCCGAGACTATCTGGAAAAACTACAACCATAATTTTCTGATGCTGCAGACGATCTGATTAACACATACATAGAATGCCAACGGCGAATTCATGCTCTTACTTCACTGGGGGAAAATGTTGTTGTATACGGAAAAATTATAGCACCTAAAATACTTTGAGCATTTCCCTATGACTTTAATCAACATTGGTTCCTTCATACACGAAGATAGAACCTACAAGAAAGTAATACATATCAACTTATGGATTTTCTGAAAGAAGAAGTTAGCAGTTTTTTAAATACACAAAGGGTAAGAGGGGATCCTTCTCATTTAATGTCTTGTACTCCTACAGCAGCCTCCTTTCATTTGAACACTAGACCAAACAAACCTAAGCCGCAAATTAAAACACCCCGGAAACCTTACTGTGTATTTTGTGAAGACCGAGGACATTGGGGCCAAGATTGCCAAAAAATTAAGAATTATCAAGAGAGAATCTATAAGCTAATGCAAGAGAACAGATGTTTTCTTTGTCTCAAGCGGTGTCACGGAGTTCAATGTTGCTTTAAACGAGTTAAAACTGCTTGCGCTAAGTGTAAAAGACAACATCACATATCAATTTGCAAAGAAAATGTGTCACTTCAAACTGCGGTAGGTAAAATAGAGGTTAAAACTTCAAACTTCACTTATCTGCAGACTGCTAGAGTGTGGGTGATGGGGCCTTCGGGAAAGAGTAAACTTACCAGATGTATTTATTTTAGATGCTGGTAGTCAGACCAGTTTCATCAATACTTCCTTGATCGATGTGATTCAACTTCAAATCACTGACAAGCAAAATTTAATGTTGACTACATTTGAATCTTCTTCGAACACCTTGAGCTGGAGAAGGAGAATCAGTTTCAATATTAGAGGATTTTGCACGAATACCTCCCTCGCGGTCACAGCATACGAAAGCAAAAAAAAAGTTATTTACCTCACCCAACTATACTGCAAAATATAAGTGTGTTAACATATACTAATAAAATTAAGTTAGCTGGCCCTAAAGACGACTCACGTGATATTCCTATAGAAATTTTCATTGGAGGAGACCATTATTGGAGGATTATCAAGAGGATACAACCCATCAGTCTCTCATCCTCCTTAGTCTTACTTCCAACAATTTTCGGATGGGTTCTGAGCAGAAGTAGACCTAGTGCTTCTATAAACCCAGCTACAGTTCAACATGTCTCAGTTTCAGAAGATAAAAATTTGCACAGCACAACACACATATTGGATGAAATTGTAAGACAATTTTGGGACTTGGAAACTATTGGAATAAAATAACAAGAAGCTCATACACTAACAATCAATGAAAATATTATTCTTCAAGAATTTCATAGTTCTTACTGTCTAGAAGATGGAAGAAGAGTAGTGTCACTTCCCAAGAAAGATGACAATTGTAGGGTACTTGGCCTATACACCCTATTTAAATTTTCCAAATCTGTTTGTTGTGCGGAATTGTGGCTTCGTGCTGGCATAAGCGTAACGTAACCATAATCTTAACTTCCTTAACTTTGAAATACGTTTATACGTGGTTTTTCGGCGTCAGCATAAGTCTAATGGGATCCCGAGATGCTTCGTGGGGCACTAGCTATAATGGAAGGATGTAGGTTAGATGTCGCCCGGTGCTTGGGGAACCTGGCTTGCCGAGTGTAGTGCGTTGAGGTCACCGAGTGTTAGAATTAAGAAAGGACATGCGAGTAGTATCTAAGTTGCAGAACCGGGACTTAAAACCTCAGTGTTCGAGTAGACCAAGGCAGGAGTACAGCAGAACACTTTTAGTTAAGCGAGATGTAATTTCCACAATAACTTATGTGTTAAACCTGTTAATTTACGAGCGGTGGGCTGAACCATAAATACGAGTAATTTCTGTTAACAATTTGAGTGTAATGTGTGACAGGCGAGAGCATTCAGGGCTAAGAAAAGTGTAATTGTGTATGTGGAATCATTTGTTATTGTTTTCATTGAAAGAGGAAAGCCATCTTGTAACTTTTCCTTCTTGTTAGTTGCCCAGAGATATGTACAGTCTCAAGAATCGCCGAGCGCGATGAAGTTGTGTAAGTAGAGACTGGGATAATGTGATTTCTCAGATGGAACAATCATTTAAATGAGTTTAGGAATGCTCTCGGTAGGTAGAGTGTTAACCTATGGAGATAGTGCTGTAGGGCGCCATCTCTGGGCACTTCCGGAGAGAAGTGAGGAGGATGCTGGGAGTCCAGCACCCCGGATGTTTTTTCTTCTTGCTAGCTGGATTTGGAAGGGATTGGACGCGTGCGGGGAGGGCTCCCGTGGGTGAACGTGCCATGGAGATCCATAGCATTCTTTTTTTTTGGTAGCACGAACCATCGGGCTATGCAAATAATAATATTGATCCGAGTTTAGCTATTTATTTTTGCAGTATAAGTTGGATGTAAGCCTGAGGTGAGAGCCCACACTGTGTTGTTGAGGTCGAATCTGTGAATTCAATAAACATCATGCGACCGAATGGTACCTTTATCATTTATTGGTAATAACGATCTCTGGGTACACCTAACGAGGTAAATATTTAGTGGTTTTTCGTTCTTCTCTTCTCGGATCCACAACACTGAGGTAAGAACTTGCGACTCTACGACTTAAGCTACAGCTAGCTGAGGGCATGTTAAATCTAATAACATTCTACAGGCAAATTACCGAGGGCGCGTTTGTGGAAGCACGTGGTCGGCGTGGACGCCACAAACAGCTGTATGCGTGTGAAGGGGAAAAGTACCACCACACTATATGCTATCAAATAATTTACACACTACAAAGAAACACTTCTGTACACTTCAGAAAAGATTAGAAACTAACGAAGAATATAAGATCATGTATCACAAACAGATGTTAGATTATATAACAAAGGAGCAGGTTGAAGAGGTGCCCCACAACATTGATTATCAACACATCACAGTGTTGTGAAAAAACACAAGAAAAACTGCATTAAATACAGAATTATTTTTTACGCCACTTCCCACAATAAAGGCTCCCCATCTTTTAACAATGTCTTAGAAAGAGGTCCTAACTTACTTCCTTAGATATTTGCTACGTTACTATGATTTCGGACACATTTAAAAGCAATAGTTTGTGATGGTACTCAAGCATTCTTACAACTTGTCCTTCATGAAGATGACAGAAATTTGACACTATTTTTAGTATCGTGTTGATAAAAATAACGAAGGAAATCTACATACTACAAGTGACGTCATAGTTTATCGTTTCAGACGTCTACCATTTGGACTTACTAGTAGTCATTTTTTATTATCAGCCACATTGAGGGAACTAGCATCTCTGTATTCTGAAAAATACTCTTTTGCTCCAGCAATACTTGACAAATCTATATTCATGGATGATTTTTCAACTAGTGGGGACTAACATAATTATTAAAACATATTAAACTCCCACTAGCAAAATGGGCCACAAACTCAAAACCTCTATGAGAGATATGGAACACTGAAGGAAGAGAAGTAAAAGTAGAGACCAGTGTCCTTGGAATAGACTGGAATACAGTAGATGACTACATACTCATTGATATTCAAAATGTCATTGAAGCCTTATCAGAAAATTCAGGAACGAAACGAAATATTCTTCACGTAATAGCCAAGATTTATGATCCACTAGGCTTGTTTTCTCCAGTATCTGTTATAGCAAAAATGCTTATTCAGGACATCTAGCTTAGAGGAATCGACTGGGAGGACATACTACAATATGACCTAGCTCAAAGGTGGCAATGCTGGACATCAAAACTAGAAAATTTGTCAAATATTTACATACCTTGATGGATTGGGATTGGTAACAATCTAAAATATTGCGAAATTCACGTATTTTCAGATGCTTCAGAGAATGCACATGAAACTGTTTTGTATATAAGGTACGAGGAGAATTCTGAATGTTTAACACGATTGGTATGTAGCAAGACTAGACTCGCTCCTGTGAGAAGGGTCACACTTCCCAGATTCGAATTACTTGCTGCGTTAACTGCCTCACGCTTCCTTTATTACTTCTGTGTAGCTACCGATATTAAAATTATTCAGGCTACCTTATGGAGCGATTCAATGATATCACTTGGATGGATGCGTAATGACCCAACAAATGGAAAACATTTGTTTGCAACAGAGTCTCAGAAATACTAAGACATACCAATCCTAGTCAATGGAGACATTGCCCTGGAACTCAGAATCCAGCAGATCACTGTAAACGTGGCATTGAAGCTGATAAACTACGTTTTTTAGACCATTGGTGGAAGGTGCCTGACTGGCTTGTTAAAGAACACAAAAACTGGCCTCCAAATATATATGGATTAGCTACGATCTTACCAGAAACCAAAGATAATTATTTTCAAGTTCATGTCATTAATGTGATCCCACCTATCCTAAATGCAGAACATTTCAGTTCTTACAATAAATAATTACATGTCACTGCCTGGATCTTTCGTTTCATAGAAGCACTCGAGCAGAAATGTTTACCACTCAAACAGAAAATAATCTCCCCCACACTTACCGCTGCAGAAATTGAAAACTCTCGAAACTATTGGATTCATAAGATTCAAGAACACAGTTTTTTCTGTTCAGTTAAAGACACTTAGAGAAAACACTCCCGTACCAAGATCTTCACCAAATGCACGTTTCAGTCCTTTTCTACATCAAGATATCATTCAATTGGGTGGAAGGCTACAGTTTGTGGATTTGTCAATAACAGAGAAACATCCCATTATCTTAGATGGTTCTCATCACTTCACACAGTTACTAATAATGCAGACACACATCAGACTTGATCATCTAGGAGTTAGAATTGTTAGAGTTGTTATCAGAACTACGCGATGAGTTTTGGATTTTACAAGCTAGATAAAAGAAAGTTCTGCATAAATGTCTTCCATGTAAAATTGCTCACAATTGTAGAGCGGAAGAGGTCAAAGCGCCTCTACCAACGGATAGAGTATTACCTGTTCATCCTTTTGCGGTCACAGGAATTAATTTCGCTGGTCATTTATTTGTTAAGTTTGGTGAGCAAAGTAAGAAGTCATACATTGTATTGTTTACATGCGCAACTACTCGTGCTATTCATTTAGAACTCGTAACAGACATGTCGACAGACAAATTCCTGATGGCAATGCAACAATTTATTGGTCACCGCAGCTTACCTCATACTGTGTATTCCAACAACACTGCCACTTTCCATGCAGCGAACAAAGAACTAACATAGTTATTCGACGTACTAAATAAGTGTAAAATACAGCATTACTGTGCAGATCATAATATCGTCTGGAAATTTATAGCACCGCGAGCAGCTTGGTGGGGCGGATGGTGGGAGAGGATGATAGGTTGTACAAAACATGCTCTCAGAAAAATACTAGGACGAACTCAAACAGACGAGGAGGGGTTAAACATAGTTTTAATCAATATAGAAGCTTCTTTGAATTTAAGACAATTAACTTATGATACAACTAATGACGAAGTTTTGACACCTGCTCACTTCCTCAATGGTGGAAAGTTGACTACTTTGCCGCAAGGACCAGAACCAACAACAAAAGGAGATCTCATTAAAGAATTTTGTCGAAAACAAAGAATCACAGAACATTTTTGACTGCGTTGGAAAAAGGAGTACCTTCTATTGCTGAAGAATTATCATGAAATGAAACGACAAAATAAAACAAATAAAATCAGGATAGGGGACGTGATCCTTCTTCAAGTTGATGTTACACCTAGACATATGTGAGTGAGAGCACAAATAGAAGAAGTAAGATGTGGACGTGACAATAAAATAAAACCAGACGGGACCAAGATCAGTCACCCTATTCAGCTGGTCATCCCACTAGAGATTAACCAGTGCGGGGGCGGGTGTTGAGGAATTAAAAAAAATATATGATACTTTGTTATGTATTCTCTTTGGAGAATAACAGTTAAATAAAAGAAAGGAAAAAATGGAGTGTTGCATTTTAACTAAATAATATATACTTATAGTATGAAATATATAACATCATTTTGCTAATACCTTTAAAGAAAAGTCTGTTTGAAGTCAGTTTTCGTTGGCACACAAATATTTACATGTTATCAAAAATTGGTAAATGTTTACGTGGAAGTATTAGCATTAATCTTGTTTCAAACATAAAACAATTGTTAGTTAACCATACATTGAAAAACTTTTTCACTTTTAACACTCACATTCTAAAATAAATTCATTAAAAACTGGCTCTGTCAATATTCACGGATAAAATGTGCAATAACGTGCACAAAGTCAGCGTATTTCAGCCATGCAGGTTAGAATTGCAGTAAAGTCTGAGGACAGGGTTAGAATTTATAGGAGATGGCAAACTAAACAGAGCAAACTAGTGGCAGGTTGTAGCAAAATGTTGTTTCATTTTCTTATTATTTCCATTTATATAATACACTACTAACTCATAATGAGTATACATTCTTGTAAAATATTACGTGAAACACTTTTAGCTGTTGAAATGTATTATTCTTAAATTCGCACCGTCTTTGATCCAATGTAATAGACTTTTTGCATGATATTTTACGATGATTTCACTCCCTGCCACATGACAGTAGCACCATCTACTGTATGCTCCACTCCAGCCCATAGTTTTCTTTTGTATTTCTGGCTATACGCGCTCAACCCAGAGGCCATTGAATTGATTTTTTATTGCATTTTCATAATCTAATACAAGAGTCATTCTTTCTCTGTACGATAATATCATACCAAATTTCCAACACTAAAGATGTTGGCCCTAAATACTTGTGCATACCAGTTTCTAGAGTTGAATCAGAAAGATCATTTAGTGTTAGCAGCTTTTTTGTGAATAAGAGGAGGTCATCTCTCAGAGCTGAAAAAGTTAGAATGTTTTTTTTTTTTTAAATAACTTCCAGTTTTTGCAGACTGTTTAAGTAGTGGGGATCTTGTCCCAAGTAATTAAATTTTTTAGTCCTATGGCTTGTGAAAAGATTCTCTTTACGTAATTTTCAATGTAATGAGTGAGGAATTATTTTTGCTTGCTATATTTATTCAGATACATACAGTCCAATAGTATTGGAATATTGGGGGAATATATTAATATCGGGGGATATTGGTATAGACAAAAAATCAGATATTAGGCCAGCTCTAATTTATTTCCTTGCAAGAATATTAACTGAATATTATGTGAAATATAATTATTCTTATAAGAATGTAAGTTTAAGTAGTTTAGGACTCTTTTTTGTTTGCTACTTAAATTTATATTCACGAATTTGTTTTATTTACATGTTAACACTTTCAGTCATTTAGAAACTCTTATTTTTACATCACTGACAGTAGACCTAACTAAGATATATTACGAATTCCTGATGTAGTTTTGTTATTGCTAGAGAGAATTGACAGACTATCAGTGAAGTCAGTGCTCACCAGCAGTATGAAAATGTGGCACAATTTTATGTTTTCTGTTTATATATTCACTTGGTATATAGTAACTGTAGTCATGAAAAAATTAAATCAAAGTCAATTGTGTTTGTACTTTATTCGGCTGACCGTGCTTTAAAACAATCCATTGGTTGGTACACATGCCACAGAGTTTAAAAGTAATGGATTTTATGTAAATGATGTCAAGATATTGAGTTACAAGTTTTCTGATTACCAACTGGAATATAAAGAAAATATACTTAAGGTAACTGCACCAGTAGTTGACAGTGTTGAAAATAAATGCCTAAAACTATAGTAATGTTACACTGCTTGGTACGCCAAACGGCTCGTTGAGTGCAGCGATGTTCACTAACTCTTGCGGGCCTAAATAATTTTGGAACATGCCCCATCATACAGCGCCACCATCGTCAATAAAGAAGCATGTGTGAAAAAGTGCGTGAAAGACACGCTGGGCTCGTGTGCGACACAAGGAGGTAAGTACGAAACATCTCTTGTTATAATGTCATTAATGTGTCTGTTACAGAAATTACTGTCGCATGTTGAAGTGAGAGTTTTATATATAATGTACATCATAACATGATAACTTTGTGCACCAAGTAGCGATACACACACGATGTGTTGACTAACAGATCACCAAAATACCTACAGTTTTGAATAGTCGACAGTGGTGTCGAGTTAAAACAACACTTAAACAGGAACTACAATTAACACAGAATACATAGAAGTGTATTTGAGTGGAATGGTGTAAAAATATTCTTAAGTGTTCCTATCTGGTAGTCGACATGGGTGTCGAGCATTGGCACAAGAACATGTCGAGCGCTGTATCTTTTAGAACACAATTTTAAACTTATATTAGTACAAACTACCTCAAACAAAAGTGCTGTGTGACATGTAATAAATGTTAGTGACAAAGGTGTGCAGTAATCTCTATATATATATAAATTTACACTGACTGACATATCAAACTGCAACCAAAACCACTGAACATAAAATCGTGAAATTTTTGTGTGGGTTCCCCTCAGGTCGTAGACAAGCGGTAAGAAGGAATTTTTCGAAATTCGACCTCTAAGGCGGTGAAAGGGTTGAAATATGTTTCTGATGAAAATTCAATAGAGCCCGAACCCGACTGCCTATCATCGTGATTTTTACTTTAATAGGACACATAAAATTCGTATTAGCCAATTTAACGATTATTCTAAATTCAACAATTAAATGTGTTTCCAATTAACTAATTATATCAATCGAATCCTTCGGGATAGAGAGTTAGTAATTACTTCAAAATGTTTCTTACGTAAATACACAAAAAATTGTTTTAGGTTTTTTGAAATTCGACCCCCAAGCAGTAAAAAGGGGCAAAATTTGTTTGTTTATGAATCTTCTATATAACTGAAACACAATTGTTTACCGTCATTATTTTAACTTCAAATGGTTATCATAGGGACTCAAAGACGTTTCGAAATTTGATCATTAAGGTTGTGAGAATACGTGAAATGAGTTTTTAATTATTCCTCTGTATCTATAGAATCAATCAAGATATTGAAGTGCTCTTTGCTTTAGGTTTATGCTCATGTAAATATCTAAATACCACTTAAATATGTTTTTCGAATTCAGACCCAAAGAGGTATAGAAAGCGTAAAATGTGTCTTTGATTTTTTATATAGCGATGTGATTTTTGTTTAAGATTGATGCTTACTCAAATACCTGAAAAGCAATTTCACAAATTTTCGAAATACACCACCTAAGAAGGTGAAAAGGGGTGAAAAGTGGTGAAATGTGTTTTAAATTAATTGTCGATATAACTTGTGCCCAGCGGACTATTGTCATGTTTTTCACGTTCACAAGACACCAATAAAATATTCTAAAACGTAATTCAATGTTTTCCAAAATTTACTATTTTAGAAGGTGCAAAGACCTGTAATGTATTCTAGATAAATCTTCGATATCTATCAAACTCGTCAAAATATATGGTAAATTTTTGTTTCTGGATTATGATTACAGAAATAATTACAAAATGGTTTTTAGATTGTTCGAAATTCGAACTCTTAGTGCTGTTCAGGGGTCGTATGTGTTTTTTAATGAATGATCAATTTTAATTCGACTGAACGGGCTACCATCTTTTTGCATTTCAATTGGATATTTATACAAATGTGTAAGATGTGAAATTAAAATGTTTCGAAATTTTACACCCAAAAGGGTGAAAAAGTAAAAAAATTTGTTTTCCATCAACCCATGATATCTATCTAACCAGTAGATATATTGAGGTGTTGTTCAGGTCAGAGTGATGATTACGTAAATATATTTTGAAGAATTATGTGTATGTTTTTACTTTATAAGATAACGTTATTGTTAACACTAAAATTAAGTTTGTTAACTTTCAAGTCAGACAATCCGAAAAGCAAGTACGACCAGTGATAAATAAATTATGCAGGAGTTTAACTGTACAGTAACATATCCAGACATGTTATTGTACAACCTCTATGAACCCAGGCGTGAACATTTTATTTTTTAAATTAAATCAGTTTTCATGAATTATTTCTACGTTACGTGACGCAGTTGTTTGTAGCTCAGTTCTGCATTCCGGGAGGTTCTGGGCTCGAATTCTGTTGAAAGCTGTGTGTAAACATTCAATTCTGACATACAAACCTGCAAAGCAGATGGAATTAGTGCAATTTGCATGTAGTTGTTTAAAAGGCATAAAATTGATTATGCAGTTCACTTTCCACTTAAGTTCCTCGACAACGTCAATTGACACTAATCTCAAGGTTTGATCACCAAATATGTTTCCGTAAAACCTTTTACCACCAAAACTTTCCATGGCATTAAACTTCAAATGATTATTTTGAAAATATGTAATTGAGGGCACAGTCACCAACGGTTGTTCACGTAGTAAATAAGACGTTTTTCATTTGATTAATCTCTTACATTTAAAAGTCTATAACTACCCTACAACGTCAACTTCGCCGTGCTATAAATAAGTCCCGGGTGAAGTTGCGATAAGTGGCAGGGACAAACTTACTGCTTTTAGCGTGGACAGCTACAGCTATTTACCCTGCTGCAGAGTTAGCTCAGTTGTCAGCTTTGTCAATATATCACTTGATGATTGAAGAACCGGTCTGGTGTACAAAGGGAATTTTCAGCTAAAGTAAAATGTATTATAATTAATTTAATCAGTTATGAATAACACTTGCAAGCAAAGCCATGGGGGACTGTTAGTAATAAGTATAAATAGTTTCTTCAACAGTACATTTAACAATAATACAATGGAATGAGACATATTTTTGCATCATTTGTACATTTATTGGTAATAAGTTACTAGTTAAATTTTGCAGTTGGAATGAATGAAACAGGATTGCATGTGGCTCTATGTTTCAGAGCTATGTCTAAATGAAGCCATATTTTGAAGTATGCTCCACAGCAGATGGAAGAGGCGTTGGAAGATGTCAGGGAAAGTGGCATGTCCGTCAAAAAGGTAGCAAAGAAAAATTGTGTCCCCAGAGTCACCTTACGGACAAACTGAAGGGAAGGAGGACTGAAGAGAGGAAAATGGGACCAGACACGTGGCTTACCAAATAGGAAGAAGAGACACTCGTATAGTGGGCACTCACACTCTGCAATGCAGGTTTTCCTCTTATGATGAAATACCTTCAAACAATGTTCAACAGCTGACAAAGGAGCTGAACAGAGTATTCTCATTTATGGATGGTCTGCCAGGCAGAGCATGGTGGGCTGCATTTCAGGCACGGCTGGTGGGCTGCACTTCAAGGACGGCATCCGACCCTGTCTCTGCAGGCACCTCAGAACTTGTCTGCCAGTACAGTGGAAGTAACCAAGGACCATATGATGGAGTGGTTTGGGGAATTACACTCTTATATGGAAACTCTCCACCTCTAAAATGTTTTGAATGACCCAAAAAGGATATTCAATAGGGACGAGGCAGAATTTTTTCTCAACCCTAAAGGAAACAAGGTGTTTATCAGCATTTATCAGCAGGTCATCGATGAGAGAGAATGTTTCACCGTATTGTTAACTGTGAATTCTGCTGGTGATGTAAGTCCACCTCTTCTTGTCTTTAAATATGAGCGTCTCCCTCAGGACATTGTTTCAGGTGTCGCTGGTCCATGGGGAATTGGGAAGTCCAGTAATGGTTGGCTGACAGGCCAGGTATTTTTTGTATACCTGACAAACATATTTCATCCATGGTTGGTGAATTGTCCTTCCAATTGTCCTTTTTATGGATAGACATTCCTATCATTTAACTTTGCAGACCAGTCATCTCTGTAAAGCAAATGTAATTGTACTGGTGGCATTGTTGCCCAATTCCACCCACATGTTGCTGCCCATGGATGTAGGAGTCTTCAAGCCACTGAAGAGTGCATTGAAACTGCAGTGTACAACTTCAGGCTGCAGAGAGTGGCTGACAAAAGAAGAACTAATACTGAAGAAGAAGGATTTTGCCGGACGTCTTTGAACAGTGATTGATTCAACAGTCACTCCTGATATGCAGAAAGCATTCTGTAAGTATGGACTGTTCCCTTGGCACCCGTCGGCTGTTATTGTGGAGTCCATCGCTAAGCCACGTAATGTCGCTGAGTCACCATCATCAACCTGTACATCCCCTGCACCAAAAATTCCAAACTGTAGCACTGCCAGTGACAGATATGTGAACATGTAAAATCTTTCCTTGGTGAAACAAAATTGAGGAAATTTCAGGATTCTGGGGTTGTTTGGCAGGGTGATGTAGAGAACACGAACCTATTTGCATGCTGGAGACACCTCAAGACAACATACAAGGATGTCAACAGTTCCAGAGCTCAATTACATATTCCAGATGTACCAGATGTGGTGACAGCCACAAAGAAAATTTATCACGTTAAGGTACTCTTTTAAGTGCAACAGGAATTTCAAATGTTCAGGATGTCCTCAAAACAATTGTCATTGAGCTATCAGCCATACATACCACCGAAGATGTCCCTGCACCAGTCTCTCCTGAAGAACCAGTCACAGGTACCTCAGAAGCTGTATCTGCCCCAGTTTCTTCGGAAGAACCAGCCACTGATTCCTTGAAAGCTGTCTATACTCCAGTATCATCTAAGGAACCAACCAATGGTACCTTGGAAGCTGTCGCTGCCATACCATCAATATCTGGTACCAAACCTGTAGCTGTAAAGCTGTTAATGTCAACACCTTTGAAAGGGGCATTGTTCTGGTGAACACGGCTGCCCAAGGTTCTGAAGACGAGACCCAAGACAAAGGAAGTTCTGTCACCAGCTCAGATGAATGGCAAGAAACATTTACCAAGAAGGCATTGGCAAAAGAGGAGCTTCGAAGGCAGAAAGAGGAGAGGGCAGCGGAAAAACTGAGGAGGAAGGAAGCAAAAGAGGCAGCCCATGCACAAATGCCGAAATAGAAACTGCCAACAGGTGAAGATGTGATTCTTGCATATGAAAACGCAGACAGTGGTGTTTTCAAGATCATTTTCAAAATTCTGCAACCGGAAGCTGATCACAAAATTGTGTTGGGAGCTTCTTGTGTACAAGAATTGGTCAGTGCTGCTGTTATTTGAAAGTTTGTAATTGAAGTTTATTCAGAGTACCAGGTTAGGGAGGAAAACATAACTACTTATTTTACTGATTGTGCTCGCTATATGAGCAAATTTTCTACAGTACCGCAAGGTGCATTTAGAGAACATGTGAATCGTTTGCAGTGCTAGACACACAACGTGAATATTGAAGGCCAGATATGGCAAAACAACTTGGTGGAACTGAACTTGTTTCTAAACAACGTGAAAAATCCTTTCTTTCACACGAAAAGGTGCTATCCCTATCTATAATTCATGGCAACAAATAAAATATGAGGAGAATAGCACTTAGGCCAAGTTGTTCCTATTGCCTGTAATCACTCGATGGAATGCATGATTTGAGTCTGTATCATACTTGGCTGTTCATCTCCACGACAGTGTTGATATTTTTGAAGAGTTCAGCAAGAACAATAATGCTGGAGTGAAATATATAAAAGCTGTACTAAAAGTTAAAGTATAGGTTATTGAAGCCCAGTGTACCTTTGTTGTAGAAAATAGAAATAATATATTTGTTGGAGAAGTCCTCATACCCAAGTGCACATTTTGTTTACTCAAGATTTGGGAGCCCAAAATTGTTGAAATCATAAGTAAGGGTATTTTCCTCTAACAGTTGAACAGTTACTGCAACAAATAAAGTCTGTTAACTCTGCAGCTCTAAAAGAACAATTTAAGCACAGTTTAAAGTTGTGTTTATTCAAATTAAATGACTTAGTTTCTTCTGACCCTTCTCAAAATCTCTTTAAAGGAATTTAAACACTTTTCAATCCAAATAATGTTCTGAACATGTCTGCAAAAGGTACGCAGTTTCCGAGACATGTAGGTACATTGCCGTTTATTCAGAAAGTACAGAAGATTGAATTGGCAACAGGGTACATGATCTTGCAAAAACTTGTTGCCAATAACTGAAGAAACCACACCCAAATCACATAAACATACTCTAATTACTGTGCAGGGTCAACTGTGACTTCCCATAGTTTGGAATTGCCGCACTGAAAGACATCTGGATTCCAACTTCCAACGTGGACACAGAAAGATTGTTTCCAAAGTATTCTGTAGTTGTTAACGACAGGAGAAGGTTACTCTTCCCTGCAACTACGGAATTGTTGATGATTGGGGCATTTTCTTGAGGTAGATTTATTGACTGAATCATATTTATTTTAGGTTATGCAAACAATTTAATATAGTTTTACTTTGGAAATCACATTTGCATTTTATACAGCTGGTACTGTTCAATAATGTAAAAGTTTGTCAAGATTTTGTGCTGAATGGTTTTGCTTCACTATTCTAAATGTGTAGATTTTTGTGCTTAGTATGTACCTGTAAAATTTTTCTTCTTCAACTTAACACTGATAACAATAGAAATTGGTATAGTAAAATTTTATTGTTCATTGCAAAAAAATGTGTGATGGTAAAGACAAAAACGTACATAAAATGTTAATAACTGCATGAAAACAAAATCACAAACCATTCCCTATCCATATAATGTTCTGGTATTGTCAGTGAACAGAGACTGCTATATTATTGTCAACAATTTTATAATGTACATGGCATTATAGAATAGACTGTCTGGTTTTGGGGAAGGACATTGTGATCAAACTTTTTCAACTAATGATATAAAAAATACAGCTTCTTGGGAAAGCAAGCTTACTGACAAGAGAAAAGCATTTGTTATGCAACTAGTTCGAGTCTATCGCTACAGTTGCCATCCACTAAAGCCTAGCATAAAGCCCTTGAAAATAGTTCAATCAATTCTTAGCTATGTGTGATGTGTGTGCAGAATGTCTGCTTTGAGGCTAAACCAAAGTAAACTGTAAACAGTTATAAATAACATTTAGAGGAAATAAAATGCCTTTAATAAGTAGTGAAGTGTCAACATTTATGTGCAGTTTTAACCGTGGCTAAATAATAAAATGTTTGTATCTTCATTTGAGCTTCCAATACAATCAGTTGCTGCACAAAGCTACAAACTAGCAATAGCACCACACAAATAGCAGTAGTCAACTATCAGCCAACTCACTGCACCTAACCATACCTGTGCCAGCAAATTGCATTCACTGATTTCTTTACGGGTGTCTTCTTTGTGTCACAGCTGAGAAGGTTAATGAAGTGTTTGCTCATTTTTAGCCAAGTAATATCTGTGAAACTAACAGTGTAATGTTAACATTACAAAAGACAACATATGTAATAAATAAACTTGGCAGAAGAAATTACGTAAAACAATTGAAGGGTTTGCAACAAGACAGAGGCAACTCCATATTTTTGTGAAAATAAGTTGAGATCATTACAAATATAGGAGAACATAGGGGCAAAGGTGAGGCAGTTCCAAACTTCAATACTGTGAACAGAGGAGCAACCGCCAGTATATTCACAACATTAAATATTCTATATTTGTAAGTTGGTGCAAGAGTGAGGTATCTCCCGGAGATATATCCTTCTTGCACCAAACTTTGGTACAAGATGGAGATAGCACCTGGATTTGCCACCGTATTGATACAGTGTATTAAAGCATTAGTTTTACTGGCAAATTCTTGCATTGAATACTAAGGTTATGAAGCTGTTTGTACTGACATAAGTTTAAATAAAAGTCATATAATGCTTATTTGACTGAGTTGGATGCAACTAAGTAACATATTTAACATGTAAGTTGCTAAATGTTTTAGTTAAGCCATGTTGTCAGCAAATAGTTAATATGACATATTTTTGGTGTGATATGTGAATGACCCCTCATACTTGTTTCATGTATATATACATATATATATATATATGTGGATGCATAAATTAGACATACCACACAAAAGTATAAAATGTAGTTACACTTATAGCAGAACTTAATTACTTTGCATTTAGTAGCGACAAAGTGTTTGTAACGTCTGGCCTTGCGTAAAACTAAAGGAAATAAACTTCCAAGGTGCTGTTAAAACACATTTTTTTTTCATTCATAACTATGTATGTAAAAGTAGTGAATGCCAGTACATGTGTGTTTACTCTAGATGGTAATGCTGGAAACATTGCCACGATTATGTCAACAAATGTACATATGACGATAGGGTTTACAAAGTCTAATCAGTTAGTATTGGCGTATTTTAAGTATTATGTCGATGAGCGAATCAGGTATGTCTGTAAGTGAAGAAGTTTCTAACATCAATAATAGTAAAAGAAAAGTACCACGCATTGCAGAACGGGAATGAAACATCCAAAAACTCACCCATGCGCGCCACCGAAACTAGCGCCACACTGCGGCCACTGCGAGGAACGCCTCTGATTATTACAATAACTTACAAATTATACTTACAAATTATATGTAAAAGTGAATTTGAAACATGGGTTTACATACACGCAAAATGCATAAGAGGAAGATTAAAAAAAACTAGGGCACCAAAAAGGCCAGGTACTTCACAATAGGAAGAGATATTGTATATTTCTGATTAATGTTTTATGAAATTAAGATAGACAGTGTATTACTGACCGGTGTTTTATCCATTTTTATGTCTACATCAAAGAGTGCAACATATGACATTTTCATTTATTTGGTAAAATAATTTTTGGTAATTCTTAATTTGAGGGAAAATTTAATCCCCACTCCTATTGCCCTTCGAGAATTTCAACGCCTGTGAAGCCTATTTGTAAATTGAAAGTTTGGAAATGGTGCCCTCTTACTGGCAGACTAAAATTTGTGTTAATTTTGAAGACAGTACTTCACCCATTAATAGTCAACTAAATGTACACAGTATTGTTTTCCTAGATGCCTGTATTGTAACATACATCACAGCTGGATTGGCCGCTTTACAATAAGTTGACCTGTTTTTAAATAAATTTTTTAAAATTTATTTGCATCTGAATACTCATGAAAAATTTTAATTTACAAACTATTAACAACTATGTGTGGGAATTATGTTTGCGAATGTTGGAATTTGTGAGAATTAAATTAGTTTTTTATTTTTGTAATGTTTCATTGGTATGTTTAGTGTATGTTGTCATAGTTTTAATAACACTGTTAATTACATGTGCATTGTTCTTTCACAAATTAAGCTTGCCTTATGAAAAACTCTACGTATCAAAATGTTACAGTTATAATTAAGATTTATGTGCACATTTTGTGTGACTCTGTAAAAGTGTCTTAAATTATTCTATAACCATTGCAGATTTATGTTTCTGTTTGTATGCCTTTCTGCTTTACTGAAACAATATGTACTATCCCAACCGATATCTATCAAAAATAATTATGACTGTTGTAATATATGGTCTTTGAGTTCTTGTTGTATTTCATTCATACCTATAGTGTTTGAGTAATATGGCATAAACATTCTGAGTTTTACACAAAAAAAGTAATAATAAAAATAAGTAAATGTCTAATAATTAGAGATGATTGTGTGTCAGGAAATTTTTTTCTGCCAACATACTTTTGAAAACACTGTGGTTTCTTGTAAAATGTATGATCGGATTATCTGTGTGTGATGCTTTGTAACTGTCTGCAGACCAATAATGGGCATTAAATATTACAATAGCGGGATTCTTATTGGCTCAGTCAAATAGGTAACAGCATTATGTAAAAGCGAAAGCCAGTAATTACTTCATAAGCAGAACATAAGTTGACACACAGCAATCAATCAAGTTTTCCCGCAACAAACCATCATCTCTGCTAATAAGGTATGGTAAACCTGTAGAGATGTTTTAGATAGAGAGAGATGATTTAGATAGAGTCATAAAAATAAAGTGTTAGTTTTCTCTTCTTTCTGTCTGCTGATATCCCTCACTAAAAAAAGTTTGTTTGGTGCTGTAATTTGCTCTCAATTTTTATAAATGGTAATAAAATAATTTAAGTAAAATTAACATGCATAGTTGTGGAAAGAACAGTTCATAAATAAACTGTAGAAATTTTGAATTGAAGTCATATGGATGAGAGATTTGGGATTAATAGTGCATTTAGTTTCAACAATTATTAACTGCACAAACTTGCCTCGTCAAAAGAGCCAGGGTTCAAGAGAATGACGTGGCATTCTTTGCATTTGGTAATTCAAAACCATTGCTTCTT
This sequence comes from Medauroidea extradentata, assembly GCA_003012365.1. Classification (NCBI taxonomy): domain Eukaryota; kingdom Metazoa; phylum Arthropoda; class Insecta; order Phasmatodea; family Phasmatidae; genus Medauroidea; species Medauroidea extradentata. The sequence continues at coordinate 13,801 of PNEQ01026428.1, read as the reverse complement.
ATCTCATTCCATGCTCACACACCTTTGATCTTCACAATCCCTCAGTCTTTCCTACAATTGACAGGAATGTTACAAACTTATGACACGGACCAGGTTTGTGGACATAGCAAGTAGACAAACAGGACATTTATGCCGTTTAGGTAGATCAACTAAACTGGCGGTGCCCAGGCTTAAATGTTCTTAAAGCGTAGATCCTTAATAATGGATTCTGCTTGTTCCGTAACTTTGAATATAAAAAATACAATGCCATTAGGTATTATAATTTTACGTCAAACTAAGTATGTGAAAACAGATATTCAACTGTGTGAACACATTTTAAAAAAAGAAGAAAACTGGAAACAACACCATCGTCGTTTACAGGATTTGTACAAGTAAAAAGTACAATAATGTTAATTTAGTTGTAATGTGAACCTCAAAAGAAATCAACATCTATAGCCTATGTATGTAACATGGAGAAGCAGCTAATGAACACTCAACAGACACCAAATACTATTAAATATGTTGTTACCTACCTCTAGTCTTACGTTTGCAAATTTGCATTACATTTATACAAAGGTTTACAGTGTTAAGTAGTTCCTTACATAGGTTCTAAAATGTTTAAATTGATTCTTGGCATTTAATAAAAATTTTACTTTATTATCTTGTTTGTTCCTGTAAGTATATGTAGGCAAGAGTCCTAAAAAGTAAGTGTTAACAGTTTACTTTAAATGTTATGATTATGGAAAATGAACAAATATAAAACCGATAATATTTGAACTGTGACAGACTATGCTTTCAATAAAGAAGCAATACATTTGTCTAAAAGTTGAATTTGTAACTTTTTTTCATTTACATTTACAAGAATTGTGATATATACATTAGCAATTTATTCTTGTGAAACATGTATTTTCATATCTTTAAAGTTAACGTTATGATAATTTAAGTGAAAAGTTAACATGAATTACTGCAGTTACTAGTTTGTAACGCAATTCTACACCATCACTGCTACCAGTTTTTATTAATATTTATATTTCTTAGGATTAGCAGTTAAGCTTACATTAACAACAAGATTAGAAAAGTACACTATTTTGTTTATTATTCTTATTAGGCCTTTCAAGAAGAAAAAAAAATTTAAGTATAAGTTTTTTAGTGTGGGTTAAATTGACAAATTTAAAACAATTATAGTCGTTGTACTATTATGGCAAACTTTTGAAAAATATATATTCGTTCCCTTGATTTTGTTAAAGTTTTATTTTACCAGTCTTATCATTAGTGTCCGGAAGGTTTCTTAGTATTATAACACAGTTTTATTAAATCATTCGTTGTTGTTATACTTTAGCTATAAATAACTCACTAAACCAGATAGATTATACATATAGCTAGATGAGCACAGCCTTTAATCTATTTAAATCCTGCCTTTGTAACAAAAAACAAATTGTTGAAATAAAGAGTTACAGTACAAAAACTACATCAAAATGGGAACTTATAAAAAATTGGGGTCCCGCAAGGAAGTATATTGGGACCACTTCCATTCCTCATATACATAAACGACCTGTCAGAAAATATCAAATTAGGGACTCTCATGCTGTTTGTTTTCATATTAAGATAAAGTTATATGAATATACTCAGAAATATTTATAAAACTGGCATAAAGACATTGGAAACATGGTTTCAAAACAATAGACTAATACTTAATGTTGATTAGACACAGCTTATACAGTTTAACAAAGTAAATAAAACCAAAGAACAAGTCATGCAAACACATAACAATAGCCCCACTGAAGAAACAACAGCAGTAAAGTTTCTAGGATTACATTTGGATAAAAATTGTCAGAACAGATTAAAAAACATGAAGCCAAACTATCGTCTATCTGCTACTTTCTTAGAGCTCTGAAATTGATATTAGATACTAAAACGTTAAAAATGACATATTACGTGTATTTTCATTTTGTAATGATGTGTGGTATCGAATTCTGGGGATACTCTACAAGTGGCACGAAGATCTTCCAAATAAAAAAAAAGCAATACACATCATAACTGGAGATGATCGTAGCACTTTCTGTAGACCCTACTTTAATGCTCACCAAATAAAAACATTCTACACTGAATATGCCATTCATTAACTTAAATCAATAAAACGAAATCTGAATAACTACATAAAAAACTAAGACATGCATAATCACAACACAAGAAACACACACAAATTAAGGATAATCCAACGTAGTAGCTCACTCTTTGGGAAAAGTCTATTCTATTAAGTTCTATAAATGTACAACCACCTACCTAAAAAAGTTACTTCTGAAATGCATATAAATAAATTTGACATAATTATAAAAACATATTTGAAAATCAGTACTTACATAGTATTCGAAAAGTAGAGAAGACATATTCAGAGCCTTTTGTGAGAGTTACTTAAAACGATGTATGCCCTAAAATAAGCTCATGTGAATAATGCATATTCACAATCTTTAGTATGATTGTGTATCGTGTATATCAATTGAGATTGTTTAATTATGTATATAATTTATAGGATCATGATATGTCATGTAACATAGATTGTAAGCTGGGCTGGAGTGCATATTAGTAAGTTAAGATTCATAATTATTAACATTGGTTGTTAAGTGAATAGGCCTACACAATGCAATGGGCATTTATGTTTAATTAATGCTAAATACCATTGTCTATTAATCATATTTTCTTTATTACTAAGTTTTATTTTAATCTTCTACTTGTCTACTGTATGTATTGTATATATAGTATAATTATGTAATCATATCTAACTATGTATTTCGTAACAACTGTAACCATATTGACAAGCCCTATACTCAGTGAGCTTCAGCTCATCAGCTGAGTCTATTGGGTGATGTAAAATAAATAAATAAAATATATGCAAAAAATTAAAAATTACAATTGAGTACATGATCTAAATAATTGGAAGTACGTATGTGCCCACAAAACAAAATAATGAAATAATTATTTTGGCAGAGACTGAATCAAGCTTCACGAAATGAACAGAGTGTGTGTGTTTTATAGAATCAATACACGACCTGTATAAGGCTAACTGAAAACAGTCATTTTTTAAAAAGTCTATAAATTTGTTGAAATAATCTGTGTACAAGATATATCACTTACGAGTCATGAGGGGCATTAATGCTGGTGTTTTTGCATGTATTGCTTTGTTTAGATAGCATCTACCCAAAGAAAACATGTCATCGGCTTCATCATATGATGTTCCGATTAATAGTGAAACATCTTTTTGTTCGTCTATTTTAATTAATAATGCATGTAAAATATTTAATTTTATTTCGACAGTCGATAGGGTGGCCTCACATAAGTATGTATAGTGATGTGTACTTCACTAATATTATTTAAATTTTACAAAAATAGTCAGAGTATTTATACATATCTTTAAGTAGCAACTAAAGAGCTTAAATATGCCTGATGACTCATAGATGGTACATCTGGTATATAGCCCTACTCATCTATATACTCACTCATTAACTCACAATCCAAACGACTGGACATGGAGAATTGGAAATTTGAGGGTGACTTCCTCTTGTGCCGTAGGCACCCACTAAGAAAGGATTTTTCGAAATTTAAAAATTAAGGAGGGAAAAAGGAGTGAAATGTGTTTTCAATTAATCCTCTTTAGAACTTAAACCAGACGAGTTATTGAGTTTTTTTTCTCTTCAGAATAAAGCATACAAAAATACATATTGCCTTATTTTTTATTTACCAAAATTTAAAAATGAAGGAAGTTAAAGGAAGCAAAATTCATTTTAAAAAAATCCTCAAAAACTCTTATACCCATTCAGATATCAAATTAATTTTTACTTAAGAACGAAATTACTAACATCCTAAAAATTCACGGCAGGATTTTTTAAAATTCAACTTCTAGTGTGTAAAACCTGTTGAGATATCGTGGGCTTCGGATGGCACATGGCTAGAGCACTCTCTTCCCACCTAGGTGATCTGGGTACGATTCCCGGTGGGATTGATCCCCCGGATATTCGCATGTGGGTGTAGTGCCGGACATTGCTGTTGTTCAGCATGTTTTCTCAGGGATCTCCCCTTTCTTTCACCCCTTTATTCTGACGCTGCTCCATACTCACATCATGTCACCCCTTACCAGAGCTAAAGACCTTGATATTAAGGACTGACCAAAATCTGTTCAGTCTGTCTGTTGAGATATCAGTACGATTTTTGAATAGGAGTTAAGCTTATGTAAAGATGTAAAAAGTTACTTCAAGAGTTTTCAAAATTCACCAATTTAGGGAGTAGGAAGATGCAAAAGTAGTGTAAAATAGGCAGTTCTCGGACAATGGGATCTGGGATAGGATCGTAGGATGCAATGATGACATCACCGCTGCCATCTTGGATGACGTAATTTTCCAGTTTTTCCCTTTTTTCCCCTCAATTCCATTAAAATTTCCCTTTTTCCCCTCAAAATTTTCAGAATATCCTTCAACATTTTCCCGGAAAACTAAACAAACACTCAAAAATATTGTATTGCTTAATCATGGCTGAAGGAGGCTGAATACTGAGCAAAAGCAGCCTGAATGAGCAATATTTCCTACTGGCTGTCTTTTTTCTGGCGTCCATCTTGTCCGTGATACCTGTTGTCAATTGTTTCTTGAAGGGGTTTCCTCCGAGTCTTTCAAAAATTTTTCTGATTTGCATTCCTGCCAATACCCCACTCATACATCATAACATAAAATGTTTAGTTAACAAAATTAATTTAATTAAGTAACCATACCACACCTGAACGAGGTTCCCCCACCCTTCCCAATGCTAATGACTTAAACCCGACTCCTATCTTTGCTATCCCCGAAAGTTTTCCAATAACTTCAATAAACTACAGTATATAGGGATTCTCTTAGAGTCTTCCGAAATTTTTTCGATTTTGCATTCTACTAATACTTCATAATGTAAAAACATATTTTTAGAAAAAAAGTAAAGTAAATAACTATCACACATGAATGATGTCCCTCCCCACCCTTCCCCATGCTATTAACTTAAACCCAACTCCTGTCCTGGCTATCACTGAATGTTTACCATAAAATCCAATCAAATTAAATACATGGTTTTATCCGAGTCTTCCGAAATTTTTTCTAATTCGCATTCCTAACAAAACCCCTCACATACCTCGTAACATAAAACATATTGTTAGTAAATATAAGTTAATAAATAACCATTTCACACCTGAACTAGCTCCCTCAACCCTCTCCCATGCTAATAACTGTATCCTGACCCCTATCATAGATATTCTCGAACAAGTTTCAATAAATCCAGTTAAATAAATTACAGGTATTTTCTCAGAGTATTCCAAAAATTTTTCGATTTTGTGTTCCAATAACACTCCACTTGTACCTCATAATGTAAAAACTTTTTTTAGAGAAAAAAAGTTAAGTATATAACTATATCACACCTGTAGGATTTCCCCTACCTTCCTCATGCTGGTAAACTAAACCTAACTTATATTTCAGCTATCTATGAACAGTTTCAAATAAATAAAATAATAAATACTACAAAATTTATCGATTTTCATTCCATCACTCCCCACTCACATCTCATATTGTAACATTTTATAGTAAAATTAAAATAAGCAAGCAATAAATCATACCTGTAGGGCTCCCCTGGCCTTCCCCATACTAGTAACCTAAAACTAACTCTTATCCCAGCTATCTACGAACGATTTCAGATAAATACAATAAAATTAATTACAGGGATTTTCTCCGAGTCTTCCCAAAATTTTTGGATTTTGCATTCCAAACACACCCCACTTACATCCCATAATGTAAAAACATTTCGTAGCAAAATTGAACTAAGCAAATAATGTATCACACCTGAATAGGCTCCACAACCCTTCCCCAAGCTAATTACTTAAATTTTAAATTAAAATAAAATGTAACCAACACAGTATGCCTAGACAGGCTTCCTTAGAACCCCATGTACTTGTGCATTAAGTCACTAGCAGTTGCCTACCTCCTCTGCTCATCTTCACAAGCCTGTAGTATTTTCCCTTCTTCTCAAGTCACCACACGCATGCTCATCACATGTCACTTCTCGTCTCCATATAATGATGTTATCCTGTACGACCTCCTCCTCCTTCTCTTTACCGTTTCAGCACATACATGTGTCAAAGTATAGTGCAATACTAACCTTTGTACTTCTCCCTCGCTCCCCAATCACGTGTAAACACATTCCTGAGACATAACATCATATCAGTGTGGCAATACATTGCAGAACTCTGTAGGCGATGTTCAACATCTTTCATGCGAACACACTTTCTCCCACATCTTTTCACACCTCCAATCTAGCCAGCCCTAACCAAGCTTTACCAAAGTGATCTCCTATAAATTCATTACCGTAAAGTAATAAAAGTTTCCCTGAGTCTTCCAAACAGTGTTTTACTTAATTTCCAATCAGTTTCATCCATATCTCACAAAGAAAAACTATATTGTAGTAACATTAATAAAATAAGCAACTAACCATAATATCATACCATTACAAGCTCCATTGAACTCATGAGTCCCACAATCACCATAGTAACTAAAACAGACTGTTATCCTATACTGTTAAATTTCGAATGTTACTCAAATTAAAAACAGAGCTTATCTCTGACTCTTCCCTATACTTTGACGACTGTACACTTCCAGGCATACTACTAATATTCATAAAAAATATTTAATTATGTAAAAATACAACACATCTTACCCAGACAAGCTCCATTAACAAAGTATTGTCCTGTACCACTTCACCTCGACTATGATTTATACGCTAATTATTTACTTACGTGTATACTTATGTCTTAAAACCGATTCCATTAAAAAACAACCGAAACATTATACCTATACAAACTTCATTAACACGCTAGCATCCCTCACCACCATTTTTAACATGTATACAATAAGTCACTGACAGGCGCCCACCATCTTCCCTCCCACATCATTACAACTAACCTTTTCCCTTCACATCTCTCCACGAGTAAGTACATACATGCTCACCACATGTCCGTCACATGATCTATCTCCCTCCTACAGTTGAGTCACCATTCCATGGTGGCATCTGGTATCCCTTCTCATCGAGCTGACACATACATGTATCGAAGTATGGTGCAACACTAATCCTCCACCCATAACCACACAAACCATTGATATATAAACACGTGTACCCTCAAAAAGCAACGCAAAACGTGACCCTATCATGTAAAAACCATTATAGGCACTGGAAAATACTATTACTTTATCCAACATCATGACTAAAATAGCATTTTCACGCCAAATATACCCTAAAATAAACTACCTAAACAGTAAATAATGTAACTGAGAGGTCTAGAGAATACTTCGGAACAGACATTTCACATATAAAATAATAGTCTCACAGATATAAGCTCTCCAGCAATATGTCTGCAACAACTCGCATATGTTAAGCACCTTGTGTATAGGAGCGATAGAAACTCCGTACATCTCGCTGGGTAGAACTCATAATACAATTACTTCTAGTACAATTACTTCCCTACCTTACCCTCAACTCCCTCCCCCCTCTCTCCAATCATGCTGTTTGGAGAATCACGATAGCAATGCTTTATACACTTTTCCTAACATACATACTGATGCATTAGCTATTTTATCCTTCAAGCATACAACATACTATGCAGTGTATATGCTTGCTACCACAGACATTAAAGTTAGCGCCTACCTCAAAACTAGCACTCGCCCTGATATAGCAGTTGTGTGTCTGCTCAACCACATCACACGTAAAAAGGATCAAGGCTAGATTTCTATTACGTTCGTACACATATTATATTTTTACTAGAATTTTATTCCATAATGCTTGTATCATTCTCATGAACTGAGCATGACTAATTGAATTCTTGTTCACCTGTTTGCTTAAGTATAAGATGCGTTCCTGATGATACTGATACGCAAAACCGCAAGTACCTATCTACTGTCCGACCTACCTATGTGCAGACTCGTACACACACCAGTGAAACTCTCCAAACAAAACCATCATGCTCTATACATACACAATAACATACACTCACACCAGACCCCCAACGAACCTATACTCTACATTTCACACACACACCATGTACATATGCATCATACCATGTACATAGCCACGCACACCCACAAACCAGACTACCCTCCTTCCCGCACACACCCACTAACCAAACTCCCCTCCCTCCCACACACACACACTTACTCCACATAACCACACAACCTACACACCACACCCCTCACACTTTCCCTTCGCATAACCACAAACTCTACACTCCCCACACACACACACTCCACATAATGACACACCCTACACACACACACCACACCCCCCACAACATTGCGCCACATCTCCCGCTCACACACGAAATACTCATTCATATGCCCGCATCCACACACCACACACCCTTTCATGTAAACATTGATATAACTGTGATGCTCCACACAAATCTGTTTACACCTATCACACACACACACACGACACCCCCCTCACAAACCCCCTCCACACATATATCATTTATCCATATACTCACACCCACACACAAAACACTCCACCACGCAAACACTCGCAAAGCTGTATTACTCTACACACTACACTCACACGCTCGCAGTAACACTGTACTACTTCATATCCGATTATTATCTGATTATTGAAACCCAGCATATGACAAGACTATTCATCATCCTATATAGTGCTTTGAGGAGGCACCCATGTAGCCGCCTCACTACTTCATACCACACTTATAAACCCCAATTATTCGGACCTCAGTTTTAGAACTCAGTATTAGAGCGCCCCCTCCCTTTACTGTACTACCTAATTAGATCATTTACATACCCTGGCTGTAAGTATACACATGTTTTGAACATCTATTTGTGTATTTCTAATTTCACCTCAAGTACCCAGGTGTAATATCTTATCCCATTTACAATCCAAAGAGATACATTATGATAATATAAGTCTTTTTTACACAATACCGTATGTCCCTCTTCTTAGTAAAATAACGTATATATTTTCCCTAGTTTATACATTAAACGCACAGAGTGTTAAAACCTAGATTTATTTTTTAAACCTCATACAACATGCTAAGAATTTACAAGTAGAGAGAAACACACAGAATGCCCCTAACAATATTAGGAAGCAGGTGCCATGCCTTCATTCGTGAGAGGCAACTTCGTCCTCGGCAGTAATATGTATGGCAAACACTCTTCTTGCTCTTTGATATGTAGACTGACATCGCCATCTTGCGGTGCTGCAGTTTTATGTGAGGTTCCTGCATTTCTATGTGCGGTTCCTACTGTTTTATGTGAGGTGCCTACACTTTTATGTGTGGTGCCTACAGTTTTATTTGCGGTTACTGTAGTGTTATGCATGGTTCCTTTAGTTTTATGTGCGGTTCCTGCAGTTTTATGTGTGGTTCCTGCGATGATATGTGCGGTACCAGCAGTTTTCTGTGAGATGCCTCTGATGATATGTGAGTTTTCTGCGATGATATGTGCAGTACCTTCATAGTTGTGTGGTGAGGAAGCGTAGAAAATTGTTTTGGATGGGTTGTCAAGTTCCAAAACCACAAATCCTCGAATGTATCTTCGAAATATCACTCAGAGTAAACCGACGATTATGGACTTCAAATTGGAGTCCCAAATACTTTTTTTTTACTATACATTTACTTTCTTTGTGTCTGCGAACACTGCCATAAGCTGTAAATACTTTACCATAGAGGCGACAACGGAAGCACATAATTAATGAACGCAGCGTTTGGAGGCTATTAATATACCGATAAACGAGTACACAGGTACATCAACTTAAGTAGACTACTATTAGCTAAATACACGGAGATTTGCTCACTGATTCCTACGAGTTACTTTCTGCTTATATTCCTTTATACCAATGCAAAAAAAAATTATAAAAGAAAGAAAAATAATACTCTTATTATCTTAATTTACTCCCATTTCTCTTTAGTCAACTCACTAGTGAAGAGTCACCCCCGATAATTCATCAGTCTGGAGTCACCAGTGAGGAGTCGCTTGTCAGGAGTCACCTGTGTGATGCCTTACCGCAAATAATTATAAAAATCCAAGCCAATGAATATAAGATATTATGTATGCAGCGTAAATCTACATATTTACCCGCTTCTGTTACATCACAAGTAAAAAACGGTGTTGTAAATGCATTAGTCTTTAGTAAATGACAATGCTAGATGTCATGAATAAAAAACGTATGTACCGAAGGCTTTCATCTCTCCAGCCAGCTTTCCATGGAACACTTTTAATAAATCAATTAACTGCAAGTATTATATAAGACAAATAAAATATACATTTTATTATTACCTCAAAAACATTCAGTAATCAATACAATTCAGTTTGCTAAAATAACATAATCCATGCTCATATCAACCTACCTTTCCAAGCATACATGAAATTGCAATACCTAATGAATATGCCTTTAATTTAAAGTAATAAGTTTATCTATCCGAAATCCACTATACATTTCTTAGCCTAACAAGTCTTTTAAAACTAAAAATCAGTAGCTCACATGCTCCCTATAATGACTGTTGCCGAAGCATATACCAGCAAATAACTAAAGAATTATTTATGTATAATTTATCATTAACCCCCAGGCCTTCCTACAACAAATAAACAGTCATATTAATATTCCTACCAGCAAGTGCTATCATGTAACTTATCTACCACAAAAGTACATGTATTCTTGCACATGTAAGAGAGACCATTCGTTTAGCACTATTCCATCACAACTTACAGACAAACTAAATTTAATTACCCGTAAAGACTTATCAAAAACCATGTCAATCGCTATTAATGACCAAATTTCACATAAATACCCCGAAGATGTATAATTTTGTTCATGAATTCTTGTAGCCAGTTTACACCTAATATATTAATCACCCTCTTTTTTGTACATATAGTAACATCCGGACCTCCCCATACAGCAAGTTTATTCTGGGAGCCATTATAGCACCATTTTTTTTCAGTTACTAATACTAAACCAGTCAGATGTAAGACAGCCGCCCTCCACCTATCAGTCATTATCATACTGTAATATACATGTCACATTTTCTGAAAGTTTTACCAGTCCGTATACTTACAATCTATAAGGAAGTGTATATATTCATGCTTGTAGACGTAGTCAATATCACACATATAACCATCTAAATTTATCACACTGAAGTGACAATTCAACACAAAAAATAAATAAATAATCCAGGTAATTCTTGTAAGCAATGTTGAAAACACATATTCTTACCTACGTATCTGCTAAGGTCACAGGCTTGAGGAAACCGTTTTCTCAGTACTTTCAATATTTTCCCTATGAGAGAGAACCCCTTCCTGTACATATATGATTCCCTTTTTCGTATTGATTACAGAGATGATCATTATGTATCAATACAACAGTGGTAATCCTCGTATCAAGCACACCGTAATACCCACTTCGACGAAATCCACCGCACACATCTCAAGTATCATGTTGGAAGCTTGCCAGTTTTTGCTGTAACAGCACGGGTAATAGGCTATAATCAAAATATATTTAGAATAGTCACCGTATATTTGCAAAGACATAGCTGAAGCGACCAACATTACGTCCTCTTAACCAACAGCAGTGTAATATAACACTTATATTTATTGAATGAGTAACCTCACGACATACTATATTATATTTACCAGTGTGAGGTACCTTCTAGGCTGTTATAACACATATTTGAAAAACACTATTCATGTCAGACAGTCGAGTATGCCTTCACCCTGCTGCAATCACGCTGATACTATATCTGTCTAGACGTTTGAACATCTAAACATCTAAGCGGTTGTTCTGAAGATGTCTTCATCACAAGAGATAGTTGGAAATTGTCTTGTAAGAATTAAATACTTTTTTGACTACATCAGACAGTCACACACTTATAGGCCTTTTACATTGAGTTCAGCAGTGCAGAAGTAGTCGGCTTCAGCCCAGTCACCTCAATTATTGTATTATATTTTATTGTACAATCATTACTAATGACCATCTTGGATTACGTCACCACCACCATATTTGATGATGTTACCTTCAGTCTTGGCATTGACCGCATTTCAAGGAACCTGAGAAGTATTTTTTATATTCCTCGTCACATATTTTGATAAATTTTAAAATCATATACATTATATTCCAATGCTTAAATATACTTATGTTTCCATATCCATATGCCAGTATATCAGAACACCTGTGTATATATATATATATATATATATATATATATATATATATATATATATATATATATATATAATGTTATATTCCTATACTTACGTATGCTTAAGTTTCCATATCTATATGCTGGTATAGCACAATGCAGACATATTTCTATGTATTAAAATACATTAATATGAAAATATTTGACTATATTAGCATATGCTTGCATAATTCTATGGACAATTACTAAATACAGCTGTGGCTTATGTTGTGCATGATCAAACTAAACTGTAACGGAGACTGTAAAATGAATAGCACTACATTAGTAACATATACGTTTGTAAGTATTGTTTTGATGGATATAATTATTTGTTCTGTATTTATATTTTGTTCCTGTGCCGTGTGATAGTATACTAAACACACATGTTATTTGCATTTAATCCAAGAAAATTATATAAAAAATTACTTGCAAATAGTTTTGTTTCAAATGGTGTAGCCAAATTTTTTAAAAATAAATCATATAACTTTGATTTAATTATGAATTCAGAATATTTAACAAGTGTGTAAATAAACACATTTTTTTCTGTAAGTTTCATGTGTCTTTATTCATTACGTTACCAATAATGGGAAAAAAATCACAAAATCGTCTGGTTTCTACAACAGTTTTCTAGTGATAAATTCCGATATCCTCAAATGTATTTACTAAATATTATGTATGAGTGTTATTCTTGAAATTGACTTTAAATATTAGTACCATACATATTTTAGAGAATCTTTAGAAAGAACGCTACTAACATAGGTACTGATGTAAAAGCAAGTTTGACTCACAATAGCACACAGTTAATACAAGTATAGGTGGTTCAGAATAAAGTGAACACTGGATTAAACCCTGCTAAAGATCTACTTTTTTTTGTCCGTATTGTATCCTTCCGCCACATGTAAACAAACATTGCCATGTGACTGTCACATGGCAATGTTTATGATTACATTCTAACACTGGTTAGATTGATTGTTGCCCTCCGATGAGAACTTTTCACATAATTTGAAGTTACTCATGCAGTACAGATGTGGAATGATTTATAGCTGCATATAACATATACAGTATGTAAACTTTTTAAAATTAATACTACACACAGTTTTAATAAGTAATTAAATTTCAGATTATAACCATCTAAGATTAAAATATGTATAGATTTCATTTCACAGTTTATACATACATTTTTTTTTTAATTTACCGTTACTCTGTGTTTTAATTACCCTTTTGTAAGACTCTAAACTTTCATTCTGCTGACTGATCAGCTCACAGACGAGTAAATCAGGCTTGTAACTGACATCACCTGAATTGGTACAGTTGAAATAAAATTTTTGTACAATAAAATTATTTTGTGTACACAAATTTGGTACAGGTGATGGCCACATTACCGGCGTCTCTTGAGATCCAAATGGGCGCAACATTTCCTTTTGTTAGACCCACACAGACTTCAAGAAACCTATTTTACAATTTTTTACTGCATAAAAAAATATAGTGGCAGGGCAGCATTATACGTGCATATAAAAGTAATTTATCTGTAAACAAAAATAAATTGTTATACGATGCTTAATAAAAGTTATTGTTTTGGTTCCTTGATTACACTGT